>JAQGAT010001807.1:0-11379 GCA_034687845.1 Pantelozetes paolii
GAGAGAGAGAGAGAGAGAGAGAGAGAGAGAGAGAGAGATTTGTGTGAATAAGGAAGGATAGGGAAGGAAGGGTTTGATTTTAAAAACATTTGGTATGAAATTAATGGCGAAAAACTAAAAATTTTATGTAAATGTTTGAGAAATATAACGGAATGACTAAAAAAGATGTTTTCAAAGAAAAGCAAAAATTATTTCAAATTTATAGTGAATTTTGTTTAAAGTTTTTTATCATTTCATTAGAATTTATATAAAAATATATTTATTTTTAATGAATTGATTTCAAAACAAAAATTATCAATAATTAATCAGTTTTAATGAAAATTTATTAAATCTGTGAATAAATATATTATTGAATATTCAATGAAAAAATAAAAACTTTTTTAAAATATTACTTTTGATATCATTAATGAGAGAAAGTCTACAATAGGTTGCTATGGATATAGTGATCGACTCAAAGAAATTATACTTTCATTAAATTTGTTTCTCTATTAACACTAATATTAATTAAAATCTTTATATAAATATCAATATTAATGACAATTCAAATTCAAATTAACAAAACTTTTAGTGACTTTAAATCATAGAAACATTTAAATCAATGAATAATTGATTTGAAGACAAATATTGATAAGAAATGAATGAATATTTTAATTATCAAACGATTCAATCAAAACTGAATT
This sequence comes from Pantelozetes paolii, assembly GCA_034687845.1. Lineage (NCBI taxonomy): Eukaryota > Metazoa > Arthropoda > Arachnida > Sarcoptiformes > Oribellidae > Pantelozetes > Pantelozetes paolii. Next base: position 681 of record JAQGAT010001807.1, read on the forward strand.
CAATAAAAGTTACATTTATTTAGCATTGCTTTGAATTAATGATTATTTTTGATATAAAACTTGTGATAAGTTTTCAAATAAACCCAAATTTGAATCAAAGGATTGAAACACAAATGAATTAACAGATGAAAGCATTTAATAGCGATTTAAAGTCAATGTGTTTTAACACTGATTATGAATTTGTTGGCAAACTTTGCAGAGAAGCGCTCTTTGAGGAGGACAGGAATGGTGTATTGGAATGGCTGCTGCATAGCATAGCACTGGTAGGCAGGCAGACATACATAGTGCCATAGACTTACTTGTTCCATTGGCATTTCGGCTCAATATACGACTGGCCAGACATTGAACAGCCGAAAGAGAGTGATGTAGTGGTGGTCCGGATTGAAGAGGACCTGTTTGGTTGGGTTGAGTTTGGGCAGCACCTGAAGAAGTTCGCATATTGGGTGTGACTGTGGTATTCGATGGCATCGAAGCAGCACTCGAACAGACAGACATGTAATCTCTTTCCATAATATGGCGATCGCTTTGTTATGCGACACAAGAGGAAAGGCATAAACAGTTGGAGACACCGAATGCTTGTCTACTATTGGTTGTGATCTTTCACTTAATTCCCTTACTTTAGGAAAAAATTTCAATGCAATGCAGTAAAAGTGAATATATGTGCGCCCAATGCCTCAATGCCTCAATGCCTCGATGCAAATGATGCAGTTCTGCAGCACTGGTATGTCCATTAGAGAAAGGCGTTCGCAGCAAATCAGCATTCAATACCACTTTCCTTACACTCAATGCAATTCTCGGCCAACTTTTTGAATGTTTTTTGGGAAAAAACTTTTTAAATATCGCTTTTGAAACACAATATAAATAATACTTTCAATAATACTCGACATTATGTAACAAATATTCGCCACTTTATTGGCTATGGATTTAAGGCTCAGGTTATGGGAAAAACTTTTCTTACTTTTCAATTCAATTCAATGTCTTCTCTATTACTCTCTTTTATTGTCAGATATTTCTCTCTATTTTCACATTCACTGAAAAGATGACAAAAAACTGATACAAGAGTTTGTCTTTGGCTTTGGCTTTGGTTCAGTAGTAGTGCAAACACCAGAATCAAGTATTACAACGACCATAAAGTACTGTTATATGAATACAAGCCTCTCCAGAGCCGATGCCGGGGCCGGAATGGATAATCAGGTGGTTGTGAAAGCTATGAACACAAGAAGTGGCACTATATATGTATGGATGGGCTGCGCATCGATGCAATGAAAGCCAACTCAGAGTTGAACCCATTGTATGGAAGGAGGGATTCATAAACGCATTGAATGGACAGTTATATCATGTAATGAAAAAACAAACCATTCGTTCGCAGCATAAAAAAGTCCCCCATTTTTAAGCCCCTCTGAAATTGACGACCAGTTCTAGTGTTGAAAGGCTTTACACTTATCTCACTTTTAGCCAAACTCTCCTCAATAGCCAAACGGTTCCAAAACAGGGGGTGTTTTTTATAAACGGGTCACTAATAGCACAAAATCTATGCATTTCTTATACATAATGTACAAAATGTCTGCTTCTGCGGGAAAGCCGATCGATGAACAGCACAAGTATATTAGGTTTTAGCGCTTCGATGCTGTCTGTGCTAAGAGTAGGGGCTCTTCTACACAATACAGCTATGAGTATAGCAAAGCATACCTACAACTGCTTTAGCATTCAGTTCTCCCCTTCGTATAAAAAGTCGAAATATAAAACTAAGCAAAAAACCTAAAACTGAATGTCATTTGTAATGCAAATCATTATAAATATCAATAAAATGCAAACAATCGATGAAATATTGAATTTAAATCGATTTCAAACTTTGTTTAGTGTTTTTGCAATCATTTCCTTATATTTGTAACAAAAGTATGAATTGATTGACAAAATAGTGAATCAAAAATTCAAATTCACTTTACATTGAAATCCATATAAATATGAGTCAAAAATAAAACCATTAATTAATTGAAAGTAAAAATTAGTAATAAATTATTAAAATTGAAATTAAAGTGAAAATTATCTAAAAGTGAAGCAAAGGTTGGGTTAAAACTGTGGCAAAGATATGACGACTGATGACGACTGATGTGCCATCTCTTTGGTTAACCCATTCATAGAGTATTGAAGTTTTTTGCACTTCTTTTCACCAATACTTCGGTTCAGAACTCTTTGAACACAAAAAAATTGTTTTCAAATCACTTTTGTTTTTTGAAAAAATTAATAAATGAATGAAAAATTCAATAATAGTTTCCTTCACTTGATTTGTGAACAAAAACACTTTACTTATGATTGAATACAAGTTATCAATCAATGCATAAATAATTAAATGAAACAAAAGTCAGATTTCATGAAACTTTGCCATAAATTTTGCTTTTCTTTAATTTTTATATATTTTGTAATCAAGTAATCAATGATTGAATTAATGATAAAATCATTTCAAATGCAAAGACAAGTTATTATATAATCTCTTCACTAATGAAGAGATTTTAAGTAAAGTACTGAAAAATCAATGAAAACTTACCGCATATCAGATGTTAATTGTATCAAAATATTTGCAAAAATATGTTATCTTGGTCACATCAACCGAGTTATCACGACATCAATGATGAGTTGATTTGAGTTAAAATATATATTGTCTTTAATTTGAGGCCAAACTTATCACTGATTATACTTTGAATCATAAAAAGTATTATAAGTTTTATTCAACACTTTATTTCTACAAAACTATTGAATGAAATGATGAAAAATAGTGAATATGTTTAAGGCGTTTGGGTTTTCAATGATCACTGAGTGAAAGCTCTTCTCTGGCTGTCGTTCAAGTGGTGTAAGTGTAGGCCGTTTACCCAAGGGCTCAGTCGATCATAACCCGTCCCTACCAGAGAAATATAATGATTAAAGGAATCAAAGGACGGACACAAAAAGTATTAGATTAGCCTTTGATGGAGGTTGGGATGTATTACAACATTGGTTATGTCCCCCTATAGGGTAGGGACTAATTTATCGGCGCAGTCGTACCATTTTTATAAATAAAAAAAGTTGCAACACTACTACCAGTGCTACTCCACTACCAGACTCTACCATCGTTTCCATCACTGCTCGGATGGCATAAGAAGATATGCATATTTGTTGCCAACTATTGCACTACCAGTGCGACCCATGGGATACACTGACACAACAATCAGGGATGACTGGGAGAGGAGGGCGGGAGGGAGAGAGAGAGAGAGAGAGAGAGAGAGAGAGAGAGAGAGAGCATATAAAGGGTTGAAATCGTGGGAACACATAAGAGAACACATAAAAGCAAAGACAAAAAGTTTTTGTATTTTGAATCACAAACTGATGAGCTTTAAGGCTATATTGAGTGGAGAGTTGTTAGCGCTGTTGGCATTACAACTGTGCACAGTCTGTGTTGAGGGGATGTGACACATAAAAAAGACATTTGCTGCCAGTGCTCTGATGGGGAATACTCTTCATTTGCATAAAAGCATTGCTTCTCTGGGATTTGTATGTAAAGGGTTGGGATCTAAATGTGATATAAACTGTTCTCAACTGTTCTGATGGGAGTCTTATCTCAAATGTATTTCATTCAACACAATGGTATCGATCACTGACTGTCAAACCAAACAGTTTTTACTCCAGTTTTGTCACATAAGAGATGCGTTCAATAAATTCAAACTCAAACTCAGAAAAAATATATAAAATAAGACTTTTTTGCATAAATTGTAACACAATTTGCATTTCGTTTTCACATTTTTCTTGCGTTTAGTTTTTTTTTACTTCAAAAAACTATAACACCAATAGATTAGCACTCAATTCAAACATTTTTATATTTGCACCCAATCTTTGCTCTGAGATAACACTGAAATGATTAAAAACACCAAAACCTAAGTTTAAACTCTTCTTTCATTATAATTACTTTTCATATGTTTTCAATTGTATAATAAATTCTGAATTCAATCCTTTTGTCAAAACTTTTTGCAATTAGTTTGCATTAATTGAACCAAAAATAAGACTCTTATTAACAAAATATAATGTTTTTTTTTATTTCAATGAATTGTTTGAATGTCTGTCAAACAAAGGCATAAGAAATCTGTAAATGATTTACGAATTGAAAAGATATTATAATTTTGCAAATTATTTTTGATTTAAATTTTAAAGCAATAAAATTTCATAAAAAATAATAAAATATAAATGCAATTAAAATGTGCCTGAAATCAGTCATTAATGTGTTTTCGTATAATAATTATCACAAATTAAGGGTATTTTGAAACAAATTATACCACAATTGATCAAAAAATCTAAATAAGGGGCATAAATGCAATCAAATCTTTCAAAAACATTGTTATAAAATTATTCAAATAGCCCCTTAAAATTTAAACAAGGTTCCTTTAAAGTATTATTTAAATTTTACATAGCAGTCAGGGGTATTGTACACAAACACACCACTGTATTAAAACTTATTACAATTTATTTTATGTTTAATATAATTATAATTTATATTAAAAGAAATGTTTTTAATTAAAAATCATTTCATTTATTGATAAAACTTTCAGTAATTTATTAGTTTTTAAATATATATTAAATTCTATAGAAATGACGTAATTTTTACAACAATTTTATTGCATTTTTTGCATAAAAGTCTATTATCAGAAATAAGCAAGGTCATCACCATGTTATTCTTTATTCCAATTTAACAAACTGTGGGCTAAAAGTAATCGTCAAATGATAACAAATCTAAAAGATATTAAAAGGTGTGAAAATTAATTAACTTATAAAATATACTATTGATAATTAATAACTGATAACTTGGTTACCCCTCTTAAGTGCAAAAAACATTAAACAAAAACTTGAATTATATAAAAGAATATTCAAATCTGTATTCAAATACATTAAAAGTGTTAATGAAGTCAAGGATAAGAACTGAAGGAAAAGAAAGGTTTAGAGAATTCTTATATTAAAAGCAAATGTATTCTTGAATTCAGAAAAAAATAATGAAAACAAAAATAATATAAAATAATAAATGAATTAAATTATGAATTCATTGATAAAAAATTATTTATTATTATATCTATAATTACAAAACAGTTTTAAAAATTTTGATTTTTGTTTTTTTGTTGTCAAAGAATTTAATACTGTATTTGAAATCAAATTTCAAAAATCCCCGAAAAGTTTTATAATCATTATTACATCACAAGAAAGAAATATTAGTTTAGAAGAAGATATGAAAATAAATTTAAATCTGTTTTGAAATTAACTAAAAATTCATTTGTTTTTAGTTTAATATCTTTAAACAAAGTATTTTTGAGATTCTTTCCCGAGAGTTGAAAAAATTGTTATTCATATGAATTGATATAAAAACTGTGAATTTCAGACCTGTTTTGCAAATAAGAAATGAATGATTTGAATGTTTCAATGCCTTGAGAACAGACAAATCAATACCAAAAAGAAATGCTTAAAAAATAAAAGAAAAATAAAAATAAGAAAAACAGGAAAAATGAAATTTGAGTTTCAATCGATTGAAAATACATTGAAATCATGTTTTTATAACAAAATTTTGTTTTTCCAGAAATGTTTGATTGAATTGAAAGGTTTGGCACAAAAAATGTGATAAAAAGCTGAGAAAAAGACTTTTTTTTCGTTAAACAAAATCATAAATTGGTTTTGAAAACCATATTTTAAATAACTTAAGAGTTTTTTCTCCATTTGTTTCATGTTTTTTGTTTTGAATTTTTTCATTTAATCGAAAATCAACTTTAATTTCGTTGATATCTTGGAAATGATAAAAACATTACTATTTTTCAAACGATTTTGTGCTCAAAATATTTCAATTAGTTTTTTGATGTTTTTTTATTGTCTGTAAGTCTTAAAGCATAAGAAGTTTTGAGTCAAAAAGTGAATTAAGAAAATATTTTTGTTGAATCCCCTCTCATATCCTTATATCCAGAGTCAGACACATATTGTTTTATTTTTCATTTTGTCTGCTTTTGACTCCAAAAACAGTATTTCAAATGAAGCAGATTGTAAGCCCTGGGAGGGCATGACTTCCAGTCAGAACATTGAGAGTTAAGAGACTTTTATTTTTCATTCATTCACTACTTTTTTATTGATTGCAAAAAGTCATGACAGATATAAAACCCGAACAGCCTTTCCATTACTTCAACTTTAATGGGAATTATAGTGAAGGTCTGCACAGGTCTGTGCTGTTTGAGTACCAGAAGAGTTGAAATGTCGGCACAGTCTTCACAAACGCATAACAATTCACTCAAAAAAAAACTTTCACTTATTTTTAGGAATAAAATCGGAATTAAAATGAATTTTATTTTATTTTTACTGTTTTTTCACTTTTAATAAAAATTATTAAAAACAAGAAAAGCAACAAATTTTGAGTGAATTTTGTAGAATTACATCAATTATTCAATTATTGTATAAAATGTTTATTTAATTATCAATTATCAGAAAAATTTTATTTTATTTCACAATAATTTCAATGATTTTAAGAATCACTTCCGCGACTATCAGCTGATAATCCTATGGAAAGCCGTCGTCCTCTTCATCTGCCATCTCTTTTGCATACTCGAGGTCTTGTTGTTCCCGCTCTCGTCGGTCCTAAAGAGGGATTGTATTAAAAATGTTTGCTTCACTTCAACATAAAAATGATTTCAATCTCTAAACGGAAGTGTTGTTTGAGTTTTCAATAAAATAACTAATATTTTGTAATTTAAATAAAAAAGAGTTTAAAAACAAGAAAATATTAAATGCATTGAAATTTTGAAAAAAAACTATGAATTGAAGCAAAAATTTCGACACATTTTGTAATTAATATTCAAAGTTTCGCTTTAAATGGATTGAGAGTTGAAAAACAATATAAAAGTTTTGTGAGTTTTGGGAGTAGTTGTAAAAGTTATGCATTTATATTGATGTGAAGGAAAGAAATGTTAGAAATGATTGCACTGTTATGTTATGTGAGAGTAATATTTAATTTCATATTATAGAGAGTAATGTGAATAAAGTTTTCTTCAAATGTTAGTCAATGTTAGCATTAAATACAACATTTCTTAATGTTTGATATGAATACAAAAAATTTGAATATTTTCTAATGAATTGCAAATTTATGTCTTGTCTTATAATTTATATGCAATAAAGAGCCGATCACTTGAAGCACCGATAGTTTGACTTAAGTGTTAACAATCACTACAAATGAGAAAATCTAATCTGATTTACACATCAAATCCATTGTGACCTCAAATTTGGGTGAAAAAGTTACAAAAAGCTGAGAATTATAGGTATATTCAGTGCTTTCACATTCATTTACATTAAACTCTTCAATTGTGTGCAACAAGTGTTTGAGTGTTTGAGTCATAAATTGTCTACTTTTCGGGAAAGTGGGCCAAAAAAAGCATAAGACATAAGTCAGACGTTTATGGGATATACTGTGTGTACTCTCAAGGGTTAAGCGCATAATATATTGATATAAAACACGAAACCATAAAATGCATACATTTTTGCATAACTAAAGCACTCGAATGAATGTCTGGCTCTGGATATGAATCGGAGGTAAAGAAATGCGCAAAAAACTGAAGTAATAAAACTGAGCCTATCCTCCAGTCCTTGGACTTTTAACTTCCGGCAATAATAATCTGAAAATATGGCACTTTAGGCCCAGTGCTGAACAGTGCTCGTGTCTGAGAACAAACGGAATGTATTTCGGTCTAGACTTAGAGTTATTATAATAATATCATTGAATGTATTTTTTTTATTTTTTTTGCTGAAAATCTTTTGGATGTCAGACATCACTAAAAGAATGGCAAAAACGTTATGTCAAACAAAGCACATATAGAGCACAGGCATAGCACAGGCAAAGGACGGGTCAAAGCCGAGACCAGTGAAGCAATAATGAGATGTTTATAAATAAAGTGAATGTTTGTGTTTATATTCATCTGAATTACAATATTAATGAAAATAAAGTATAATTTCATTCATTGAGGCATAAACTGAACAAAAAAGTCTCAGCCGTGAGAAACAAGTCATGCATTACAACACCTGAGCTCTGGTTATATACTCTAGAACTCCATTCAAACCTAAATATTTAGACTTTCAGACCATTAGGATTGGGTTTAGGATTGGGTTAAAAACATAACAAAAACCAAATAAAAAGCGTTTTTGAAAACCAAACAAAAAGACAAAAATTAAAATTAGTTTTATTTCAAACACTTTTAGATTCGTTTCCTTTCAATGAATATTCAGTTAAATATCTGACAATTAATTAATTTATAATAAAATTAAACATTTTGTTAAACAAGTGCTAAAAGTATTAAAATTAATTGCAATTAATATTAAACAACAAAATAATAATAATAAACAAAAATCACTACTTATTAGAGGTTTTCAAAGGTTTTCTCAAATCTATTCAAAAAATTTGAACTTTTTTTTGCAATTTTCAGAAACTTATAGCAAATGTCGAAGAATTAGTGGAAAAAACATTAAATACAAACAAAAGCTTAAAAAACTGAGATTTTTCTTATATATTACGAATCAATGAAAGAAAAAAAACAAAAAAAAACTTTGATTTGGGTTTAGGTTTAGGTTTGGGTTCAATAAATTGAACGGATATATAAAAAGTGAGCAAAAAATGCTTGTATAGGGACAGGAGTGCAATGACATGCCTTTCCACAGCTCTCACGCATTGACTAAGAGAGAGAGAAAGAGAGAGAGGTTTGAAAAAAAAGTTCAAAAAATGAAGATTTTTGTGAAATCATTGGATATTTGACTATATTTTCAATTTATGCTCAAATAATAAGTATTTTAATGTCTTTTAGTGTCTCTTAGTGTCTATGGAATCATTGAATACCTCCGCGGACTCCAAGTCTTTGTTGTAAGACTTTGGCGGAAATCTCATGGCTTTGACGGACTGGTTGTGAATGTCTAAGCAAAAGACTATCCGCTGATGAAAGGCTGACAACGGCTCTGATGTACAGTAGATATCTGTCGTCTCCTTCGACTGTATATAAGAGCTCTGGTGGTCAAGCGTTGCCTCAATCACACCGTCTCTGATAGCTTTAGCGGCGATATATTCCGCGTCCTCTGAGTTGTCGAGTTGTAGTTTGTTTGCCACGTCTTTCAAGTGGATCCGAGAGTACGAGACGTTTATCATCCGAACCCCTGTTTTGATGACATTATGTCTCAAACGTATAATCAAAGTGTAGGTGTGATCGGACTGGAAGTTATGGCCAAAGTTGTCCAGAACTTCATTAAATCGCTGAAGATTTCCAGTTCTGACGGCTTGAGTCAATTGAAAGTACGGAATCAAACAGCGCCGAAGTGTCGGCTCCCGAAAGAGCGCTCTATCGGGTATATCACCCAATAATAGCTCCACAGTTATGGCCAACTTCTGCACAATTTGTTTGAATCCAAGAGCCCTGTGTTGCGGAGCCTTTCGGATGGCCTGCAAGAGGTTCTTACGGGCCTCGGAGTACTCCAATTGAATAGCTTTAATGCGACCCAAGTAGTAGAGAAAACGCGCGAATTCGTTATTAGAGGCCACTTCGGGGAACACAGACTTAGACACCAATTTGGACGCCTGTTCGTAGAGGTTGTAGTGTAGGTATGTCCGCAACAAACAGTTGAGAAGAACGGCCTGTCCTTCGAAGTCGTTCCTTAGGGTTGCCGTTCGGAGTCTCGAGTGAAAGAAGCCTTTGATTTGATTTAATTGATCCGTCAGTTCATAACACCTCAAGTGATAGAAATAGCATTTGGCGGCCAATACGTCGAGTGTCCGGCGGTTCTGACGGACAATCTTTTGCATCAACTGATCCGAACATTTGACGGCCTTTTGGACAACAATTTTAGATTCAAATCAAAAATATAACAAAAATTGCTTACATTTTGATGTCTTTCTGAGTCAATGAGATATAAGAGAACCAAAAGATGGAAATAAATGTCTAATTCCGGCAAAAGAGGTAAAACTCCTGCTTTAGTGCCCTTAGGCTTAGGTGTCTGTCCGACTGAATCGGTTTCCATCGGCTCTTCAATGAAGGCCAGAAGCGATTCCTTTTGATTGTTTGAATGGCCATAAAAACCATTAATAACTTTCCGCAAGACTTTTGAATTCAATTTCTTCCGCGTTGTGGCCAACGATCGCAACACTCGTAACACAAATCGGGTCTCTTTAGTGGACACAGACTTCTCTATCTGTCGGGCGTTGTCTTTGAGCTCTTCAATGGTTAGCGAATCCAAGTCTACCACCGGTTTCGGGACTTCCGACTCGGCGTCGACGGCCTTCATCTCCACGTCTTCGGCCATCTCTTCATTCTTTGTCTTCTTAGCGGAACCGCTGCCCGAACTGACCATTGCTTCCGATAATTGGGTTTTCAATCAAATCAAAGAAATTAATAAAAGGTTTGATTAAACAAACGATTTGTCAATGAATTGCAGTTTTTCTCACAAATACTGAAACCAAACGTCAATTACGTCTCAAAACTATAAAACCCTTTAAAAACCCAAACAATGCATAAAAAGACACAAAAAGTGATTGAAATTGACGTAAGTTTTGGTCAATTCATACAAAACTGGCGATTCATTGAATGAGTGGTTCATTAATAACATTACGAAAAAATGATTACAATTTTTGTCCCCTTTTTTGGTTTTCAATGCTTTCTTTCATTTGGTTTTCAATTCAATT
>JAQGAT010001808.1:0-11373 GCA_034687845.1 Pantelozetes paolii
TTAGACCTCTATTCAATATTTATGTTTATTAATGAATGATTAAAATAACATCATTTCTTCTCTAATTAATGAACTTGATCAAAAATTGAGCTATTTTTGAAAAATTTGAGCATTAAATCCTTTTCGCATTTTCATGATTATAACTTAGTAGAAAGAGTTTTGTGTTTTTTATGGTTAAATGTTTCAAATAATTAAGTGAGCAAGGGCCAAGTGTGAAGAACTTTAGCATTATAAAACGTGGATCAAGATTATTTAATTTAAAATATAAAAATAAACAAATAAATAAATTGGAAAAATGTTAAACTAAATTACAATGATTAAATTAGAACATCAGAATACAAAATGAGTAAGATCATCTCAAAGCATTCTTCAAACACTTCGGTACTTGATACTAAAACAATAATTGTCTAGCTTAACAAGGCGATCCAAGTTACCCGAATAGAGTCATGTGTTGAATTATAATTGCCCATGGGCTTAGATTGTTAAAACTTTAGCAACTATATAGCATCTGACCAGTGTCCAGTAAAAACTAGTTCTTATCTGAATATTCTATTCAAACATATAATTACAAATATTTTAGCAAGAAGCCTCAAAAATCTAGATAAGGCGGCATCAAATAAGTACATACCTACATAGCGTGGGGGGGGGGTTAATATAAAAATGTACGATTTAATTTATAATTCTTGAGAGAGGGTTGAATTTGAATTTATATTGGGGGGGGGTTTAAAATTTAGATTTAGATGTCCGTAAATTTTTAACATCACCCTTGTGTTTACAATAAATCTTATTCCCACTCATTAATATTGATTCTAATTTTACACCTGTGCCCTTTTGCACACCACACTTGAGGACTCCGGAGTCATAATTTAACGATCTAAGCCCATGGGTATGAATAATTTAATAAAGTAAAATGTTTTTTTAAATGCTCCACGTCATTATTATATAAAAGAATTTTTGATCCAATGATAATTATATATTTATTCATTATGAATTTTGATAATGAATAAAAATATTCCAGTATATTTATTTTTTTCTTTGATTTTCTGTCAATGATTGAAATATAATGTTAATATTATTTAAGATATGAAATTAAATAACAATTAATTGTGAATATTATTATCAATAAAATGCTCAAAGGTATTGAATGATTGGCATTTGAAGGCCAAGGTTAGGGGTATAGTGTATTATATAAATACAATGCAAGGGTTGAAAAGTTTACAAAAGGTTTTCGCAGAGTTTGCCGATATTTTTGAGTTTGATTTTAACACTACTAACAAAAACAATGTCAACACTTTTGTTAATACCTTTAGTTTGTATACTCTATGTCCACTCAATTGCGGGACAGAGCCCGTGGTGCGATAAAAACGCCGCCGTCACCAACAAAGCGACCAGGGAGTATTTTGTCTTTGCGTCCGCTGAGCGAAAAATGCCCACAAATCATGCAGAAGTGAAGAAATTTTGCGAGTACTTATATACATATTACTTTTCCTTGATCATTTTGAAAAATTTATCTTGATATTGTATTTTCAGTGATGGAAAGAAGATATACGCAACCATTAACAATTGGAGCAAGACATGTCAAAATAAGCTCGCTAGACGTGTGTTTAGCTTGTATATTTATTCTGTGAGCAAGCACACTACTAATATGTGCAAGTCTAAAAGAAAGACAAGCGAAATGATAGCCATGAGCGCCTGTGGTAACGCTGTCAAGAAGTCAACAGTGAAATGCTTTGACCAATATATTGCTCATTTGGAAAATGTAGTGAAAGTGACGAATCACAAGATTAAAGTTCCACTAGGATGTTGGTGAGTTTATATGTCCTTGTTACATTATTATTAATCTAAATCATTGATAGCATTCTTACGCTAATTTTAAGATCAGTATCATGTATTAGAATACCACTAATTATCTGAATAATACGTTACGAATATTTAATATAATTTATCAAGGTTAATTGTTTCCTTAAGTATATACAAGTCATAGTGTTATTAAATGCACAGAGTGTTTTCAATCAAAACAATACATATACAGTGTGGGCCGCTTAATATCACCTCATCGGTGCGGATAGAATCTGGTGATTGTATCCGACATGCTTAACATTGTCATGGTGCACTTGTAGCATTGATATAGTAATGATTATAGCAAAAGTGATATTAATCGGAGTGATATTAGGTGGATCGAAATGTATTTGTTATATATTTGTAATTTATCCTGATTAATAAGGCTTCAAGTAAAAATAACTATAAAGTATTGATAACCTATTTTTGAAATAAATACAATATTATGTTTCATTCAATATTAAAGATAACTTTTTACCTTGCTCAGTTATACATTCAAGATGAAGGCCTGCATGATAAGTGCAATGGAGAAGAAGCCAAACGTGTGTTCCCAGAGTTCAATTGATAGTCTCGACAATCTGGTGGGCGCTTACATAAGCGATACAATGCAACTCATGTGTGGAGAATATACTGAAGATAACGATAAGTGTGATAAGATTACCAAGACTCAACCTAAAGCTAAGCCCATCAACGAAGTGAAGACTACTATTCTGAGTGCAATGACTGACATTTTAGATAGTTTACCTGATGATAAATGAGAAAGGTTAAAATTAAGACTGATTTATTGTAATAATACTACTTTTAATTTGTTTGTAAATTATCATCATTGTAAAATAGTTAATTAATTATGACGTTGAATACTTTTAGTCTGATAAATCAAGGTTGTATAAAAAAATATATTCAAGGTATATTGAAAACAATAAAAAAAGTATTTTGATACACAAACTGACCATTATTTTCATTCATGTCTTTGCACTGAATGTGCTTTTGATAATTAATAACATTGTTCACAAATAGTATTAATATTTGCCTTGATATAATCATTGATCAAGTAAAAATATACTCCATACTGTAAAAATGGATTTATCATGTGATGTACAAGTGATACAAACATTAAAAAGTGAGGCAATAATAAAAATAATAATATTGTTTTATTAATATCAATAACATTAATATTAAATGAAGTAAAGAAAACTATACTCTGTAGATGCGCAAGGTAGAACAGTTATATTGATATTGATTATAGAGATTTTCGTCAAAAAGTTTGCTTGTTGAATTAATTTCAAGACTCCGTTAGGATCTGTTAAACCAATACTCTTTGGTGACACCAATCCAGACATCATTTTAAATAATTGAAGAAATGTTGGCTTAATATCATTCCTGTGGTTATTAAACCAGATCAGTTGTAGATTCATTAGAAAGTCAGTTTTAATGACCCATCAACAATTATGGTTATAAGATATAATAAGAAATTTTGTTAAATTAAATAACCAATCTTATTTTTTAAAATAAAATAAACTGATTCAGTTTTGATTGGTCAAATGATTTAGACATTCCAAAACCACAGAAATAGACTACGGAATGAGCAAGATCGTCTGAGAGTTTTAATAAAACAAGAATTGTCTAGTTTAACTAATGAGAAAATTAGGCAGTGTATAATCATAACATAAATTATAATTGCACTCTGATTAATTAATATTCAAAATTCAAAATATTGGTGTTTCTAAATATTCTACGTCATTATTAAGTGAAATGTTTTCTATTCAATTAACAATTACTGTATAAATTATTTCACTATGATAAAAAAAACTTTCTTGTTAAGTTTAATATTAAAAATATATTAATAATTGAAATTTTATTCAAATATTATATAAGATATGAAATTAAATATCAATTAATAATGAATATGTTTATCAATAAAAAAAGGGAAAAGGCCTGAATTGACTGGTATTTGAAGGCCAAGGTTAGTTAGAAAAGGTATTATATAAACTCAATTCAAGGGTTGATATGTTTAGTCAAAGTTTATCGATACATAAGAAATGACAAGACTTTTGATAATAAGCGTACCTTTGCTTTGTATACTCTATGTCCACTCAATTGGGGCACAGAGTAAATGGTGCGATAAAAATGCGCCCGCTGCCAACAAAGGGACCAGTGACTATCTTCTCATCTCATCCGCTGAGCGAAAAATGCCCACAAATCATGCAGAAGTGAAGAAATTTTGCGAGTATTATATAAAATTATCTTTCCTTGATCATTTTGAAATTTATCTTGATATTTTATATCTTGTTTAGTGATGGAGAGAAAATATACTCAACCATTAACAAATGGAGCAAGACATGTCACAACAAGCTCTCTAGGCGTGTGTTTAGCTTGTTTATCTATTCGGTGTTTAAGCACACTACAAATATGTGCAAGTCAAAGAGAAAGACCAGCGAGATGATAGCCATGAGCGCCTGTGGCAATGCCGTTAAAAAATCTACTGTAAAATGCTTTGACATTCACCTTGGTAATTTGGATAGTGCGGCAAAAGAGAAAAATAGCAGGCTTAAAATTCCATTGGCTTGTTGGTGAGTTTAATTAATCTTGCAGCTTTATTATATACAGTTTATTATATGAGATATTTCAATTTAAAATTATTTTGTTTACCTTGCTCAGCTCTGTATTCAAGATGAAGGCTTGTATGATCAGTGCAATGGAGAAGAAGCCGGATATGTGTCCCCAGAGTTCAATTGATAGACTTGACAATCTTGTGGGCGCTTATCTAAGCGATGTAATGCAACTCATGTGTGGAGACTATACTGAAGATAACGATAAGTGTGATAAAATTACCAAGGATCGACCTGCACCTAAGCCCATAAACAAGGTGACCACTACGATTCTGAGTGCGATGACAGATATTTTAGATAGTTTACCTGATGATAAATAAGTAAGGATCAATTTAATACTATAGTATTTATAATTTATTATGCTAATATTACTTTTATCTTATATAATATCAAATTATTGTTCAAGGTGATATGAAAATTTAAAATTATAGTTGATTTTAATATTAATTTGAATAAAATTTAAGAAAAATATAATTATCTGTTTCATTTTTAATGTAAATTCATGTTGTTTGTTTTTGTTTGTGAAATAATTACATAATTATTATTGACAAATAGAGTATCAAGGTCAATATTGTGAGATCTCTATTTCCTTGTGAACATTTCCCTTTAATTTCTTAATGAAGACGTGCGTCAGATATTTGACAGATAGTAAACATGTTATGATTATTATCTACTAATTAGTATTATCAAGCTCATTAATGACGACATCATTGAAGAAAACAGTTATTCTTTGCAACAGTTAATTTCTTAACTTTAATTTGTACAAGATCAATCAATACAGTTTGTACAAGATTATAAAATTAATCTTTGTAGACAAAAATTTAATATACATGAAAGTATTGGTAATAATCCTTGTTTAATATTGAAATAATCTAACTGAGCATAAATAAATGTAAAACTAATCATGTACAGTTTGTGAACACTAATACTAGAATCGCATTTCAATGCAATTATAAAAACATATTTTTGACATCAATTACACAAAATATAAACCATTTTTGATAACAATTATTCATAAATACATTGTTTATTATATTTATATTCAGGTGATTACTGTCTGCCATAATAGGCCTGATCCTGATGAGTGACATGAAAGAGCACAAGTGCCTAAAAAATTCATTGTTCAACAAATGACAGACTAATAGTGTAAACAATACTTTCGCGATCCGTCTCTCACTTAATGTGTTTTTAATTTTATTTTTCATTTTTATTGTTTAATTCAAAGATATTTTTTCTGACAGTAGGAGAAGAGAAGGAGAGATAAGGCATAAGAGAGGAACGGGTTTTCATTCATCAAATGTAAAAATGATTTTTTTTTTGTTTTTTGAAATATACAATGAGATTTTGTTTTGCACTTAAACGGTGCGAATCGGACCTAAAATATCACTAATTGTGTGCAATTGAAGCGATTCTTCGCCCGAAATGACAAATAAGATCAAAGCGATTGTTGTTTTGCATCAAAATGTCTATCAAATTGTTATTTAATAACAAAAATAAAAGAAAAATATAATTTTTATTTCATTATAATTCTTATTATTTATGATGACCAAGGTGTAGTATTGAATACATTACCATAAATTAATAAATAGACCCTTCTTCAATTTATCTAATATACATTCATTTTAGATGCATTAAGAGTATCTTTTACTATGTTAAGCAAAATAGATCTAGCTTAGAATTGAAGCTTAAAGACTTTGACACTTGTACAAATTGCATTGCATTAACCCCTTGGCTATCGTTTAGTTAAAAGTATATTTTAAAACCTTTTTTAATGTCTGAATAATATAAAACAATTTTTTATGCATTTTCTGCACATTTGGATAAAAATAATGAATTGCTTTTGAGTTCATTGAAATGTATACGGATTTGCACGCACTGGTGGTCAAGAGAGCACTGGGATATCAAAGAATATGTTTTTGTCACACAGAAATGTTAGCACAGGGTTTGAGACATTATTTTGCACACAATCTCATCACTAGAGGCAAAGAAAACTCAAATGATTACTCAAATTACTTATACTTTTCATGTCATAAGTCAGTAGTGTTTCTCAACCTTTCAATTGAATAACGATTTCATAGTTTGACTGAAAATTTCATGAATTTTTGAAAATCAAATGAAAATTATTTGAATTATGTTTAAAATAAGTCTTATTTTGTTTGCGCTCTACATCTGTCAGACGACCGGCCAATGGATGCCATATATGTCTGACCAAAGTGTCTCTCCCTTTCCGCCACCGATGCCCGAAGAACTCCTTTTACCCAAAGAGACGAACAATATTCCGATATTTGTGTTATTGAAGGCCCGAAAGGGTAAGGCTTTGGCCACCGATACCAGTGCTGAACTACAGGCCACTCATCCTGAGCCCCAATACCAGTCCCTTCAGATGGATGATTGGTTAGGTATTCCCGATTCAGTGTCTGATGAGCCCAAACCTGAGGCCAGCGATGAGGTGGTAGTGAAAGGTCGAGGAGGAGAACAGATCCAGTGGCCAAACAGAGCACAGGTAACTGCGGAACAGTTGGCTTCTATCAGACGATTGCTGCCAAAGTTTGCGGCAATCAGTGAATCAAATCCAGAGTTGGGAGAGTTGGCTAAGAAAAACAACGGCGCGCTCTTTGAGGAGGCGTTGAAGAAGTTCACCAGTAATTTGACTGACTTTGAGCACAGGAAGACTGAGGGCACTGAAGATACTGGTGCTGAAGATGAGAGTGGGAACGGAGACACTACTGATACAGTAAGTTGTGGTCAGTTATAAAAGGAAAGGAAGATTTGTTTACGTATTTTGTTTACACTTAGACTACAGAAACCTATTCCTCAGCGCTGAGTGATATCTTAAAGGCAGGCCCCGATGGCTCGGATGATACCAATAGTAACCCTGGATATAATAGTCAGTCCTATGTTCCAGAGCAGAGGGATAGCTACCAGAGTCAGCAAAATCTATCGCCAGAGAAGTCTAATCCAATTACTAATAACAGGAATGGTATCAAAATTGCTGTGAAATCAGATGTAACTGATAAAGGGTTTGCACCCATAGCTAAACCCTTTGCCAACAAGGGTTGGCTACCACTGAAGGGAAAGTTGGATAAAAGGCCAAGACCTACAAACAGGCCTAAAGAGCGCCAGTACTTCAATGCTGGCCGTAAGCCAAGTGATGGCCAATATTTGTATGGAAACAGTGAAATGAATTTGTATGGAATGCCCGGCCCTTACGGTATGGGCGCCGGAGAGCCGGATCTGTTCAAACGACACTATCGGCCACACCTTCCGATGTTTGATCCGAGACATAGCATAAATCAACTGCCTTTCCATAAATACTCTCCCTATTTGACGGAAACAGAACTCTCGCCCAGTGTTATGGCACTGGATATGACGGGTGACGCCAATAAGCCCCAGCACTCGGAGCCGGCAAAGGGTGAAGGGGTTGCCACTACTGATGAGAAGCAGAAGGATGTCATCGAACAGAAGGAGCAGATGATTGACAATAAGCACGTCATCGATGGTAAACACAGTTTACATGGATTACATGCTTTACATGGTATTCATGGAGGCGGAGGTGGAGATGAGCTGGGAATAGGTTAGTATGAGTTATCTTGATAAAAATGGAATTTGAGATCTTTGCCAAGGGTATATTCTAAATAATTCCAAGCTGATTCCATATTTTTATGTTGTGCTTGGTCAAATAGTTTTAATTGAAAAATAAGAGCAAACTTTATTTATCATTGACATTAAAAACACAACTTAACTAGTTAATTTCATTTTTAAGGTCAACACTTGACTTGCTGTGATTTACTGGTTAATCAACATAAGGGGGTGAATGTTATACACGAAGATGTAGTTGTGAAGCCTGACTTTGACGACGACAAGCTAATAGGCGCCGGGCCTGGCCTTAAGGCAAATAACCCTGTACTGTTTGAACATCATTATGAGCAACACTTTCCACAGCATAATCATCATAAATGTCAGCATCCGTTTGAAAAGCGCCATGACTTTCAGTGGCCTCAACAGGTCTACCGGCGCCCGATATTTAAGCCTAAGTTCTTCTACAAACCCCTACTCTTTGGCTGAAGTGTTAATGAAAGACCTTGTTATGTGTGAAAATTCATAGCAATTATCAATTATCATGTTTTATTCAATAGTTTTCTTTTCAATCAAACATTTAGTTTCAAAATAATTATACAATTATTACTGAATAAACTTATGCTCAACAAAAAAAAGCTACCATTCCTTCACCTGTGCGCCACAACAATACCCTGTTCATTTTCCAAACGCTAACATAAGTTAAACAAACAATTGATTGTAAAAAAAAGTTTCAATAATTAAATAATTGTTTAAAAAAATTCAATAGACTTTTAAAGACTGTGCTTTTGTTACCCCCTTTTGATTGTGAGCCCCTTTCCTCCCCTAAGCGCTCAGTTCATTGACTGATCCGCACAAGTGTTTTGAGAGTTTTGTTTTTCAAAAATGTTTTTTCACTAAAATTTTAAAACAAAAATATAATTTCTTTTCATTAAATCCATTGATATATCGATTGATAGCAAACTTATTACTCATTTTAGTATTGGATTGTCGTTTGAATTGTGTTTTTGTTTTCACAAAACAATAAAAATAATGATTTATTTGTTTGAGTTATTGATTACTATTAATGCCCTTCTCATCGGCCATACCTATGCACTGACACTACCTGACCACTCGGTGGAGACCTGCTTTACGAGCGACAATCGGCCGGCAGTCTGTGTCGATCCTCTCCTATGCAAGTCGGCGGCCGAGGAGTTGAGTTCACTAACTCTCTGCTCCGATGGCCATCATGTGTGCTGTCCGTCCAGTTCGGCACAGGACAGCCGGGAGTCGTTTGTTGTCTATGCAAACCCCTGGGATTGGGGGGAATGGCTCATCAATTGGACCAACTCTAAGCCCAATCCCACGTTTCCGCCGATAAATGCAGGCAATAATCAAATCATTATTAACGGAACTCTACCTCCAGTGACAGAGTTTCCGGTCGTTCCCAACAGTAACCCTACCCCAGGTCAGTATAGAATAATAAACTAAGCAAGATAAAAATTTGCTAATATAATCAATGTTATTTTAATTAGCTTGTGGCGCTCGGCTTAATATCAGGGTTAAGGACAACGGTGATGATGAACTTGGTTATATTGTCGGGGGCAATATTGCCCAGGCACACTCATGGCCCTGGAATGTGGCCCTGTATTCCGGCGGTCGCTTCATTTGCGGCGGCTCTGTAATAGACCAGCGCTACGTCCTGTGCGCCGCGCACTGTGTCTCACACAGCGGTCGCATCACAAAGGCTGAGACACTGTCGGTGCTGATCGGCGCACACGACCGCCGAAGCAGTGGCACTCAATATAAGGTGGAGAAAGTGATTGTCCACTCCGGGTATAATGAGAAGGCGATGTCAAACGATATCTCCTTGTTCAAATTGGCTCAGCCGATACAGTTTGGCAAAACTGTTTCACCAGTGTGTTTGCCGCAGAGTAATAATGATTGCGCTGAGACTAATAAGCCTACGGTATACCTGGCCGGTTGGGGCACCACATCGACCGGCGGCTCCACTAGTAATGAGTTGAGAGAAGTGTCTGTTCCTATGATTCCGATCAAGGATTGTCAGAAAGCGTATGACACCACCATGGTCACTAATAAAAACATTTGCGCAGGGCTGTTAAACCAGGGTGGAAAGGATACCTGTCAGGTTTGTATCCTTATTAATTAAGAGAGACTGTTTCTAATATCATTTTATATTCACCAGGGTGACTCTGGTGGTCCCATGAGTGTAAGACCAGACTCAAAGCAAAACAAGTTTATTCAGTGCGGAATTGTTTCCTGGGGTAGAGGGTGTGCTGAAGCGCGTAAGTGTACCGGTGCTTGAACAAATGTACTAGGTGATTGACCACATTCTTTAATTTTGTTCTAGGTTATCCTGGTGTTTATACCAAGGTTAGCGAATACACGGATTGGATTAGAGCAAACAAAGTTTAAATGTTTTCATGAATAGTCTAAACAAATTGCGATATTTTAAATTTAAATTGATCTTGATACAATACAAACAAGCAAAAATCATTTTATCAATAAATTATTCATTTTTTTAAACGTAAAACACAAAAACATTTTTAATTATTATTTGCAATGAATTTTTAATCTTTAAATAATATACACAAATATTTCTTATATTTTTTTCTGAATTTATTTCTCAGCTATGTAAATTTTTATATTCACTGAATAAATATAAGCACGCGCATTTTAAATTATTAGTTATTGTTCATTTGATTCAAGGTGCAATTGAAATAATTTTATCAATGATTATTATAATTTGTTTTATGTATTAAAATCACATTATTTTGTTATTAACTTTTATTGTTGATAAACTTTACAATATGATCAGAAACAATAAATTTAGATGATTGACAGGGTTGTACACCAGGCACAAATTGACTCAATTAGGAACAGCTGTTTTACATCCTTTATTAACTTAATTTAAGAAGTCTTGTTATAAAAAGTGTTTTTTTCATTATAAATATTTAATACAAGATATTGACTACTATTGATTAAATTAATTTTAACAAGATGATTTTTAAATTATTGATTTTATTAACTATTGCATTGAATTTTACAGAGAACTATCATCATGGTACTGTATATAAATATTTCATTCTCTTCTTCGTTTTATTCAATTAATTTAAATACTTAACCTAGATTGCATTACTGATTTATTATTTATTACCAGAATCATTTGATGAATTAAGTCTTCAGCAACAAAACAATCTAGATAATTCTATTGATGAAGTTTATAGTAATAATTCTATCTTTCACCAGGACGATAGAAAAAAGTATGTGTGTGAAAGGGTGATTCCCACGGCTTAGGGGTGTTGAGTGTAAATCGCCTCTAATTATCGGCCAAATCCAGTGAATTGGT
>JAQGAT010001809.1:0-11373 GCA_034687845.1 Pantelozetes paolii
GAGAGAGAGAGAGAGAGAGAGAGAGACGACATGCTATCAGTTCTTCTAATCTTAAAACCAAAAACTCTTGAGAAAAATGAATATTTTCCTCAATATTAATGAAAACCAAAACTAAAAGTGAACTCAATATTTGTGAACAACTAATACACACATCAAACAAACAGACATTAAATCATTGATTAAATCTTTAAAATCTTATTAAACAACAGAAGAAATGCTAAAAACAATTTTAATATAAATATATTAAAGGATTTTATTAATAAATCCTTAACTTTAGACATGACTTTAAATAAGACTTTAGTTTTTTAGACACAAATAAATGTCAGACAAAAGAAAACACTAAAAAAGAGTCAGTATTTGACATAACGTTGATCTCTATTATTGAAAGGTTTGACCAAAAAATCTCAATTCTTTTGGGAATAAATGCAATAAATTGTATATTTTTTGTCGATATATGACTTATATTTTTGTTTTCATATGCCGTAAGTAAAGACGTAATCTGACATCAATTGTCATCAGAAGACCTGTCACTTCTTTACCAATAATACAATACTAATGATCTGTATTTTTATTTCTCAATTTATTTCACTCTTGTCTTCAAATCTCTGACTTTTAGTTTGATTATTGATTTTATTTGAGTCTTTGAATCATTTCTAATAATAGATTGAATAAAATTACTAAAATAAGAGCTACTGTTCCCTAACTTTCTCTCATAGTGTTGACAACTATTCCTAAAAATACAATTCAATGTCTTTTCATTGAAAACATGTCCCAAACTATTGATCGATGAATATGTGATCAAAATTTGATTTATAAATATATTTTTTCAAATCAAGTCAACAATAGTTTAATTAAATTGAAATTCATTTCAATAATTACTTACGAAAAGTAAAAATCAATAATAACTTTCATTTCTATTATTAAAACATTAACTTTTGTAAAGATAACGTAAAAATCAATACAAAATGAGTTTATGTTTTGCAGATAAGAGATAATAATCTAAATGCAAATCTAAACGTGTTTTCAACCACTTTCTCAGTCATTGAATAAAATGAAAACACATTTAATCTATAAGTGATTGAAACGAAAAACTAAAACACATTTAAAGATATATTTAATCAAAATTCAGTCCAAAAGATATTGAACTCAAGAATAATATCAAACCTTTTATTAAACAAAATAAATGTTTGAATAAAAAGCCGATAAAAATAACTGCAATAATCGGAAACAATAAAAACACTATCAATAGTACTAAAAAAGAGGAAAAGGAGATAACATTAAACACCATTCCCTACACTAGTATTCATAACACTTTCAATCAATTCATTTAATGTTCAAAAATATTAATAAAAATTAATGTTTTTCTTAGTCTTTAATGACATTTAATGTCTATTCAAACAGTTTTAGACAGTATTTGAGTATAATCTTTGCATTTCATTCACTAATCTATAAATGTATTAA
This sequence comes from Pantelozetes paolii, assembly GCA_034687845.1. NCBI lineage: Eukaryota > Metazoa > Arthropoda > Arachnida > Sarcoptiformes > Oribellidae > Pantelozetes > Pantelozetes paolii. The sequence continues at coordinate 1,462 of JAQGAT010001809.1, forward strand.
ACATTTTAACCAAAGGGTGTGTCAAGAGTTGGGATGTTATGTCAAAAGTGAATCTCCAAATACAGGCAATAATCGCAGCAAACATTGAAATAAATGTCTGAAAATAAGTTTAACACAAAAATCAATCAAAATATTAATCATTATATTTATGTCTATATATTTAGGGGTGTGTTGGCTGTCGGTGTCGGCCAGACATACAGACACACGATATGGACAATGATTGGCGAAACGCACGAAACCCTCGCTTTAATACAATTACTTAAGACATCAAACAATAGATAGTTTTGTTGAAAACGACACAAACAAAGGGAGAGAATCGTAAAAATCATAAATTAGTTTACAATTTAAGACATTTCTGATAAAACTGGGAAATGTATGGTCAGAATACCAGTGCCATCACCAGTGCTCTCGAGGGTATGTTTACAGACAATCTGTGCAAAGATTTTGTCGATTAAGAGTCAACTTCTTGTGAAAAAAGTCAAAAAAGCATTTAATATATTATAAAATAAACTCTAATCTAAGAAAACGATTGAAAACTGTTTTTGCAATAAATCTTTTTGTATGAAAAAAAAAATAAATATTTTGAGTCAAAGCCGTAATCAACAGTCAATTACCGACTGATAGAGTGCTAAATAAATAACTAAAAAGTGAGCAAAACTTATAATTTGTTTGAATCCCAACTCATGTCAAGTATTTTTGTTTATCAGCTTTTTCTTCAACAAAATCAAAGCTGAGATTAAATTATTTATTCGTTAAACGATTTTTGACTCAAATTTCTAATGAATTTATAAATAAATAATAAATTTTAATATCAAAACAACAAAAAACACTTTTCCGAGCATTACATCAATAAATTGAATAAATATTTCACAAAAACGGAAAGTAATCTCATATTCAGAGGAGATTTAAATCTAATTATAATTTAATGAATATCTTTCAATATTTTAGTGAATTTTATGTGAAATATAAATACATTTAAATTACAGATAATTATTATTCAATGAAAAAGCAAATGAAATAAATATTTGCCATCAATAGCCTATCATTAGTGAAATAATTGATGAATAAATTGACAATTAAATTGTTATTTATATTAAAACTCAATCAATGATTAAAACATTGTTCAGAATTAAGCTATTTTTCACTTCAAATAAAAATCATTGAAAGAAAGAAAAATAATTTTAAAATTGTTAATTATTTTTATTTTTATATAATATTTTGTAAATTATGTTCAAGGTAAGTCGTTACTCTAATTCACTGCTATAACAATTAAATATGTGTTGAATGTTATGTTGATTAACGCAGATATCTATTGGACGGACCTTTCATACAATAGATAATAAATCGGTTGTTGAGACCAGTGTTGAGGAATGGACTGACAATTGAGATCTACAGACATTACAGACATTTTTACAAAACATTATATTCGTGTTAAGGCTTTGGACAGACATTCCATCATTTCATGCGATGACGAGAGAGACTGTCATTCAATTCAATACTTTTTAGATATAATGCCAGACTTTGAGGGGATTTGGAAGAAGTACTGCAGAAATCAGGGGCTCATCGACTCAATAATGGCTATGAATAGTGAGGATAAAGCAAACGCTTATATGAAATGAGTTGTGATATTAATGAAACGGAAAATCGTATTCAAAAAGAGATTTTCAAATAATATTCAGTCAAATGAATGAATCATATAATCAGACAGTCATTCAGTTTTTGGGGACCAATGCTCAGCAATGAAGTGCTTATATCAAAGTCTGTGTAAAAAAATTTATATCAAATAAAAACCCATTTTATTACACATTTTGAGTGAAATAATTCAATTTTGAAAGTATTTTACTTTAAATATAAATGCATTTCATTATTGACTTTTATTTAAGAGTGAAAAAGGGGGCAAAATATATGTATAAATCTATAAAACAATTTCAATACATATTAAATCACAAAATATTAGTTTTAATTTTACAGGAAATTAATTTTTCAAAGCTATTGAAAGCGAAAGTTAAAGAAAACCTAAAAATAAAGTAAACATTTAATATAAATATAAAAATAACATAAATGTATAAAATATTTATAGTTTTTCAAAACATTTTCAAATATAATGTGTTTTCACTTCTGGTCTAAACGTCTATAGATTTTATTGAATTTATTTTCAAAAATAGATAAACAAATAGTATTTTATTGAAAGAAAATATACTTTTTATCGAAAACTCTTCGGACATTGAAATTCAAATACATATAAACATTGTATCACTTATTCAACATATACTGCATTCAAATACAAACATAAAGATTGTATTGAATTGAGGAGAAAAAGCAAATAAAAAAGTTTTCATCAAATAATATATCTATCAATACATCAAATATAGTCAATATTTCAATCACCAAAATATTGAAAACTAATGTTAATAACAAAATATTGAATAATAACACAAATATTAATAAATATTTATGACATAATATGTATTTCAAATCAAATGAATACTAAATTTAAGGAAAAATATAATTTCACTGAAAAATCAAATCAAATCAACAAAAGTCTCTTTCATTCATAAAACATCTCATTTATAGTAGAGATGAAAGAAATGTAAATAATTTTATGCATTATTTATAACTAAAAATAGTTTTCTTTAACAAATATTATTATTTCATTCAAAAACTTGTATATCAAAAGAGATGCACAAAAAATATCCCATTTTTCATCATTTTATTAGTTATTTTCAAATCAATTCATTTGTGAAATATATTTTAAAATTACATTCAATTTATGTGAAAATATACAAAAAAAATCAACAAAAATGTTAATAAAATACAAGAAAAGGATATTTTACTAAAAATTTATAATATATTTCAGTCACTAAATCACAAAAAGAAATTCAAAAAGAAATGTCAAATATTTGTCAAATAATAAGACATTTATTCAAAATTTGAAAGCATTATCAAAGTTTGAAATTATTTAATGCAATAAATAACTGACTTTCAGTACAATTATGCCAAATTGTAATTGAGATGAATCTAGTGATGGCCAATGGATAGGGAAGGGATGAGTAAGGGTTATGAGTGTCATACCTTTCCCTGAGATTTTAATTTGAGAAAAGCATAACCCCTTTGGTTATGAGAATTTGTCACTCAGTCTAATGATAGGCAAACAAATGGACATTAATTTAAATGTGAATTCAATTAAAGGTCAAAAAATTAATTGTTAATTGCATTTAAATATTTGCGAAAATTCAAATGAGAAGGGATTTTATGGATATTTTTGGCATTTAATCAATCATTGAATTGAATTAAACATAATTTCATAGTTTGTATTCAATCACTGTGTTTGTCATTAAATAAGTTATTAAGACATTTGTAATAACTGTTATAAAAATAATATTTAAATTTTATTGCAATTAATATTCAAGTGTTTTACGACTTTTTCGTTAATAATTATCTAAACGTAAAAATTATAATTTAATTCATGTGTTGTTTAAGATTGAAATTATGTCTAATTTTTTGACTATAATTATCTGATATAACGACCAAAAATCATAATTACTTTTAATTTAATAATAACTCATTTTTGTTAACAAAATAATTGGGAAATAGTTTACAAACAAACAAAACCTTATAATTAGATCAAACATTAAATAATAATTTCATCTAATTTTCATCTAAAAACTATGAAATAAATCAAAAGTTTGTACAAAATATTGCGCAAATGTTTCACACATTTTATGACATTATATACAAAATTGAAACAAAAAATAATTTGTCATTTATTTCACGAAAATGTTATGCAAATATCCAAAGCACTGGCATTTCAGTCCAAATCTATTCATATTTCGGACTAATTATACAAAACAATGAAATTATTTTAATTTCAAAATTACTTTATTTATAAATTCAAACAAAACTTTTATATATTTCTAATGAGATAATGAAATCAAAATACTGTATGTATACATAAAGGCCAGGGCTTCTGGTTATTAAGCGTCGGATGCTCTGGTCATACACAAAGACGTACCGTTTCTTTGCGTTTAATATGATTAGCATTTTATTCATATAAGACTTAAGACTTATTATATAATTATATTTTTACATCGCCTTTGAAATAGGATTTATGTCTTTTGGCTATAATTGACTCCTCGGGTGAGACATATATTTTATTTTTATGCATATTCACAAAAAAAAAATAATTTACTCAATCACTCAAAACACTATCCAATCAACTCTTAAATACAAATAATTAGCAAAAAGTCATTGAAATTTTGCAATAATTATATATAAATCACTTGAAAATCTAATTTCTTATCACTTCATGAAAATTATTAACAAAAATATTGAAAGAAAAATGTTTTTAAGAAAATTATACTTAATTTTTCATTTATCTCTCATTTTTGTTGTTTAATGTGTTTTAAACGCATTTAAAGTTCATTTTTATCACACAATACATTGCTTTTGAAACAAAATTTCAAAAATATTAAGCAATTTATTAAACATTTTGCTCTAAATTCAGGCAAAAGTTTTTAATCGGATTTCAATTTTAATAATTATTTTGAGTAAAAAATAACACAATTTTTAATACAAACCATTCAAACGATAAGATCTGCAAAAATATAAATACTTAACACAAACACACATTCAGTTAATAAATAATTGTGTTTTCATTTACGCAATCATAAAAACTATTGCTTTTAATTCAAACTATAAATTACAGCAAAATTTAATTAAAAACTTTTGCCGTTTTAGTAGTGAATCGTGAAATGAAATAAAATTATCAAAATATTTATCACACCTTTGGGACTGGATTTTACATCTCCTAAGTCTAGACATCAGTAATATCTGTAAAATATTACAATTTTAAGTAATAATTATAATAATGTTTTACATTCACTATATATTTGCTATAAATTTGATTTAATATTAAAAATAATTCAATTTATTATATGAGACATGAATTTTGTGAAACTTATTCAATAAAAGCCTTTTTAAGTTAATATTTCATAAATTGTTTGATTTAATGAACTGAAAGACCATTTAAGACATAAATACAAATGCATTCAAAATATATTTATTAAATAAATTTTCAAAATCATTATTATGACTGAAATGATGAGCATGGTCAAATGCACTTCAATATCAAATAGTGTTTGCAAATCGCAATATCTTAACAAAAATCTAATGAAAGAAAAATTAAAAATTTTAATAAAATACTAAAAATCTTAAAAATTCATGAATTAATAGGAAATACAGAAAAAAAGATAATGCACGGGAACACGTATACCAATGTAATTTACCTTTGATTTAATTAACCTGAGCAAATAAATGAAAACTATTTTATTACAGTTTGTTTAAATCTATTTCAATAAATAGTAATATTTAAACAATTGTTTCAAAAGTGTTTAAATTTTGACAATAAATGTGTGAAATATTTATAAAATTATTTAAAAATCATTAATTGATTTGATTTTTAATATTTGAAACTAAATTGAATTTATCCTAAAGAGCACCGGAGTATCGGCCAGTGGTATAAGTATAGCCATCTTCAGTACAAACACTGCTTTATCTCAAACCAGAAATATCTGATCAAAAATCCAATGAAAAAAGTTTTAAATAAATTTTAAATTCAAAATCACTTTAATCTTAAATCCAATGAATAATTAAATTAAAGACAAATCTATTGAAAATCAAAAATTCAATTATTAATTGAAATATAAACTAAACATCGATTGAATTGATCGACAGTTTAATCAACAAAACATGAATTTATATCAATATTTCAAATCTCATCAAAACTTTTTGACCAAAAATGCAGAAAAACTAAACAAATCTCTTAAATACAAGAAATATAGACTAAAAGTAAACAAATTTTAATTCAATTTAAAAACAATTTTATTAATAATTCGATACAATTCTGATATTACAAAATGGGTTGGGATTTAACTCAAACACTGATTTCACATCAATTGTATCATTGATTGAATACAAACGATAAAAGAATTGAATGTTTAGATAATTGTTTGCCTTTTGTATCAAATGTTTGAATAGATCTTCAGTTATATTGCATTTGTCGTAACTACTGAGACGAGTTAAATGAATGCAATTATCGGCCAATGATTTGATCCCTTCATTAGTGATTGATTTGAGAGGTTGTGAATAACTAAAAAAAAAATCCTTTAAATCCTTGAGTTTTGATAATGAAATCAATGCTTTGTCTGAAATCTGAGATTTAGTATTGATATAAATTGATCTCAAGTGAGGAACAGCTGATTCAATATCAGTGAAGAAGTTATCGTCGATTCCATCGATATATAGCACTAAATGTGTTAATTGTTTACAATTTTTAACAAAATTAATATCAAATTCCGGTTTAAAAACAATCTTTGAATCCGAAAATATCCACAACCTTTTCAAATGAGTAAACCTTTTAAACGATTTCATTACATCTGTGGTGACCTTAAGGTAGATATTAACTCTCAAGTCTACCAGTGATGGCAATCGAGACAACATTTGTATGCAATCATTGATTGTATTTTCATTTGAATCTAAAAAATATATCTCTAATTTACTAATATTTGGTATTTTAGACAAAAACCTCTGAAAAAAGCCGACATTCCTGTCGCAGACATAAATGTTTTTAATTTTACTCATTGATGACAACAGGGTATCAAAGCTACCAAACAATTCTTGACAAATAATTGACTCTAAATTCAGACAATTATTAACGATTTGTTTGAAAACATTTTCATTCATTGTAAAAGTCTTAACGTTTTTCAGACTTTTGTTATATTTTTCAATAAATCTTTTGATTACTTGTGGTTCACATCCTTTGAAGGGAAACTCAATTGTCTGCAAATGATTGCAATTATCTATTAATATATTCAACACTTCATTACTGTTTTCAATTTCTCTAAAACTATTAATTTCAGTAATATTTGTCATTTGTTTCAATAGTTTTGTCAGTTTTTCAACATTTACTTCATATGAATCACTTTTATACAAAATTTTCGCACAATTATTGCTTGCAATGCCTATACATGGCATCACTTTAAGCACTGACTCTCTGTTGAGAACCGTTTGAAGACATCTTCTGAACTGTTTTGAGACACAATTGAGTCTTAGTTTGTCTTCAATACTGAGATAATTGAGTATAACTTCAGTCAAATCATCACAAATACGATCACTGAATGAGTCTTTCATCCAAACGATGGTCTCTTCACTCATCTCTTCAGTAATCACACAATTGTTTGACAAATTCATTGACAACTCTTTTGCAGACATTTTAGACATTAATTAAAATCACTTTTAATATAAATATTATTTTCAATTGAATTAAAATTTTATAAAAATTATTTCAATTTATAACAAAACGCATTGAAAACACGTGTACTGTATATTGCATTAAAATTTTCCATGAACCCTCTCATGGAAAATTGTTATCATGGTCATATGCCTGGACATATAAGGTTCACACATAAACACAGTAAACAATAAATATTTAATACCATTTAAAACTATAACACAATTATCGATATAAAGATATTTTAAACACAAAAATAATTATAAAAACTTTAATTTAGTTTTAATTACAATCAAAACAATAAAACAATTATTTGTTGACAAAACACATGTTTTTATATTCAAAGCAAACAAATATTCGTTATTATAGTAACCAAACAGTAATACAAAAGTCATTCATAAACAATATTTAAAATCAATAAAAAGTATTTTCATCAAGGTATTACTAAGAAAATATTTGGCTTAAAATAAATATTCAATCATTTCTTTACATACTTTCATATGATTTGTAAATAAATTGTTAAATAAATTAAAGAAAATATTAATATAATGCAAATTATAACTCCTGATTAATATTTCTGGATATTCTGGTACACATTTTGAATCTATTTTAATTAACATAAATTAAAATCTTGTCAAATAAATTTAAATCAATATTATTGATTTGTACTTGTTCAATCTACTTGAATAATTCATTATTACAATCACTAATAGAAGTATTTCTTTTTAAATAAATATTTAATCATTTCTTTAAATACTTTCATATGTTTTGTAAATAAATTGTTTAATAAATTAAAGAAAATATTAATATAAATCACATTTTATTTTATATTTGAAACACAATTACATAAAATGTATAAAATGAGTGAAAATTGTAATAATATTAAAATAATTTTGAATCCAATCCTAGTTTTTATGAAATATTCCGGTTTTAGATATCAATCTTCAAATGAAAAGCTTATCAAACAATTGATTGTTTATCTCATCAGAGGTTTAATAATACTTTCAATGATTTATATATTTTATGAACAAATAATGTATTTTAAAAATTATAAAAACATTAAGAGTTTAATGAGTTTTGCAATCATTGCACTGAAAACGACTGCAAATATAGTTAACATACTGTCCGTCAAATGTGTGAATATTTTTGATTCAAATATCAATATTTCTGACAAAAACTACAGAAAATTGCGAATCAATTCATATCTTATGGTTTTATTTATGCTTACATTTGGTTCACTTTATTTTGTTTTCAATTCAATTGATTTGATTGTATTTCAAAGACTATACTTTTATCTTAATCTGAATAATGAACAACTGAGAAATAAATTGGATACCCTGGTCATACTTGTCAGCATTTTTAAAACCATTGCACTTTACATGACACTACAATTGCACACATTTTTGTCCTGCATTTACTGTGCAATCAATTGTCAGATCATTTCAGCAATGTTTGAACAATTGAATGATAATATCATTTCAAAACACTTTGAATTCAATGCTATTAATATCAGAGACATTCAAATACTTCACAACAGAATCTGCAAACAAGGCTTGAAATTATCAAAACTGATGTCTAATTCACTGCTCATTACATACATTATACTAATATCAGATTTATGTAAATTTACCTTTCATATAATTTCATTTATGATTCAGCATAAGCCAGGTAAGAAATATATTGCCATGGTGATAATACTTAAATATACCATCTCATTTTATAAAACAGACGATTGGTTTGATTTAATCATTTCAATCCATCACTTATTGTTCATTACATTTATGTTTCTTTTGGTCACAATCTCTGCCTCTAATATGACCCGCAATAGTCTACAAACCATTAAATCAATCAACTTATCAATGAATTCAAACAACAATCTCATAACAACTGACTGTTTAACACATTTACACCTATTTATAACACTAATTAAAACCGATTGTCCGCAACTGAATGCCTGTAATCTATTTAAAATACAACTGTCCATCATTTTGATGACATTAAGCATTGTTATCACATATTCTGTTGTTTTCATACAATTTAATAGTTTATAAAAAATAATGTATTACAGAAAGTCTTTGGAAATGTTGCTGGAGCATTGTTCTAAAATTACACAGGTTGTACAATAAACACCTTCTCCACAATCTTTGGGGTGTCATCACTGATGATTAATCAACCAATAGTTTGTCAGTATTATAACAATTAACACAAAATCTTACATTAATTTTAACTCAAATTTCAATGAGTTTCAAGAAAAACATTGAAAACAATGCTATTACCTATAATTGTAATAATAATAAGAGTTATGAAATAAGTCAAAAAATATTAGAAAATATCAACTTGGTCAGAATAATTACTCACCTCATAGCACCTGAAGTAATTAATGATGAATAACTTCCAACACGAAAACCCAATTGACTTTACACTCAATATACCAATCATTTGGTTGACCTAAACATTAATATTAGTTTACAATGAATTTTATTAAATATATTCAAACCTTTAAAATCAATTTAAGGGGTATTTTATATCTGAATAATTTTGATGAACAAATATTTTGTGAAGCAATCAATGAATTCAATACTTTGTATGATTTGTTTGTCTCATAATTGACTGAAGAGGCGGTC
>JAQGAT010001810.1:0-11370 GCA_034687845.1 Pantelozetes paolii
GGTGCTGGAGGGTGCTGGAGGGTGCTGGAGGGTGCTGGAGGGTGCTGGAGGGTGCTGGAGGGTGCTGGAGGGTGCTGGAGGGTGCTGTTTTAGTGTTTCCGGAAACGTTTAATCTTTTTTTATTAAGTCACATGGATATAGGGGAAAGGTACAATTTTACTTATACTAAGGATTGAAATAATTACTCAGAAATTGATTAATCATTTGAAATAAAGTTTACATTAAATCCAATTGTTTTGTGTAAACATTGGTGTTATTGTTGTTGTTGTTAGTGTTAACCAATGATATGAATAAGATTTCAGATTTTCAAATATAATAATCAATTTCTTTCACATATTTTATATTCTTGTATACATTTAACACAACATTAATTACATATAAGATAAAGAGATGAATGCCAGCAAAGACAGTGTTATTTTGCATTATGACATTAAGGATTTCTAATCTTGGTAAATTTTAATTATTTAATCAGTTATAAGGGTTGGGATAAAACCATCATTGGGATACAAAAATATTATTTTATTGTATATTCTTCATCAGTCATTGCTTAATAGTTGCCTGGTCATTGTTATGATATTTCTTCTATTGATATTTATAAGTAATATCAGTTCAATATTAATAACAATCTGTTTTCATTAATTTTTAATAATATTTTGCCACAAAATAATGTAAAGACAAAAATGATATCAATAAAATCAGATAAATTAATCCAAAAAATCTTTATTAAATTGAGCAATGTCAATTAAATGATTTATTTAATTTTAATAAATTTATTAACTTTGTGAAGAAATCTTGAATCAATCCAAAAGTATATAATCGGATAAATGATGTTTATGCTATAAAACAGTAGAAAACTTATATAAAACGATTCATTTTCTGGACATTTAATGCTAGTAAAATAAGCTTGGTCTTTTTTATTGAAAATCATTGGTAGAATTAAAAACGAGTTGTAATGAAATGCTGTATTTGTGACGAAGAATATTATATAAACTGACATTAATTTCATTATTAGTTTTATTTTATTATTTTGAAGTTGTGTTTCTGAACCTTCAAATCGTTTGTATTTAATAATGCTGATTAAGATTAAGACCAGATTAACTATAGTAGGAATAATATATTGAATAATTAACCTGGTAAGTGTACGTATGGCCAATAAGGTTTTATTTGAAGTTAAATTCTTCATATAATTCTGGTTTTGAACACAAATTATTGAAAGTGTGTTATACTCAACATAAAAGATGGTATTATTCACCAAATATGGGACTGAAATAATAGCACTCGTAATCCATATTATAGTTAATAACGTTTTTGCTGATATTTCATCAAGTGGAGTTTTCACTTTCTTGATAATTAAATAGCATCGATCAAATGATATTAATGTCATTGTGATTGATATTACATACAATGAAATTGCATTTATATAATTGATTATACATTTCATAACAGATATAATGAATAAATGGTTTTTCAAAACAGGAATTATAACAAAGAATTGAAAAATAAAGTCAATATTAAGAATAAGTACACAAATACTGATGTTTGTCATCAATAGGTTTGGCCTTTTTCTCCCGTTTTGGTTATTATTTGAAAACAAATTGATTTTAATTACAATTATATTTGAAATCATTGAAACAATTTGTATTATTAAAGCAAAAACTACAAATACAATATAATTTATGTTTAATTTCAATGGATTTTCAAACATTGTGTTAAATATAAAACTTTATTTAATTAATAAACACTTATTAATTGAATATACCAGGTACTGTATAATAATAAGTAGGCCCTGCCAGAGGTGTCAATTCTGGCTCAATGTATGAAAAGTTATCAACAAATTATAATTTTTAAAATTAAGCAGAATAAACAGGACCAATTATCTTAATGGTCGAAATATCTTAAGATCACCAAAACTGATCCAATTATTACCTGAACACTGAAATATTTCTTCATTAGATGATAATTGGTCCTGTTTATTTATATATTAGAATAATTTAAAAATTATAATTTGTTCATAGCTTTTATTATTAATATAAATGCTATGACTCTACTATAATGAGCCTAATATCGGAATTGATACCACTGGTAGGCACTGGCAGGATTTTTAATAAGAAATATGGTCAATTACTTTGCACTTGTAGCATCAGGCAATTATTGTGTTTGTAGCAATTATATTTGGAAGTGCAATATTATTATATATTATATTATTTGTGAACCCGGATTCCAATTGATATGAGAGCCGTCTTTTTGGCACCGGACCTTTTGAAATACAGTATAAACAAATAAAACTAAATATTGATATAATCACATTCCGCTTTTTTAGAACAAATACATATAGATGTTTAAATATTGATTCTTGATAGTTAGTCGTATATGAAGTTACAATTATTCACATTTTAATATAACCCCATATTACCAAGGTTGTTTGAAAGGGAAAATTTATAATTAGATATTTTACATTCACATTAATAAGTCACTTTATTATTGAATACTTACTTTCAAGTGTTATAAAGAGTTATTTCAGTGAAAACAAAACACATCTCAATATATCAATATTTGTTGCATTTCACTCAAATCGTGTGTATTATTGATAATATCTATTAGTAATAAACTATAATAACAAAAGTAAATACTCTCTAAAGCTTTGGAAGTCTATTCGCAGTGAAAATAAAGATCAAATGAAATGCAAATATTATTATAAAACATATTTTACTGAAAACATAAACATATCTTTATTTTTGTTATTTTATATTTATATTTAAATATTATGTCTACAAAATATATCATATATTCTCTATAAATAATTGATCATGCACAAATTACTTAAACAGAAATCATCTACATTTACAGAAACTTAATTCCACTTTGAAGCAAGCACATCCATTTTCTTCTTTCCTTTTTTTAATCCAATAATAAATAGCTGTTATTATAATAGCTGTGACGACGAGGCAGACGGGCACCAGTATGTAGATGAGCGTCGGGTCGTATTTGCATTTCTTGCCGTTTGACTTATCCTCGTCATACCATTTATCACAAACACAGTTATTGTGAGAACAGTGTCTCATATCGTCATTCATTTGACTGCAACTGAAGTACTGTTCAACAGAACAGTTGAAATGATCGCACGTTTGGTTGCTTTCCATGAATTGATAGTTTGGTAAACAAATACACTGATTGTCAACACATCTCATGTTTGCTTCGGTATTACAGGTACTATCAGATGAACAGTGCTTTCCATAGACTGATGACAGGTCTTTGCATACATTTCCCGTCCAAAATGCCGTTTCCATTGATTTGTCATTGCATTCACACCTACCGGCGCTACAAATCCTATTCTTATCATATGCTTGACATTCTTCTGATATTTTACATTGAAATTTGACACAACTTTCCAATTCTGTGCTAAAATTGTAATTCGGTTGACATTTGCACCGTTGGTTAACACAGGTTTCTTCAAGAGAACATGAGCTTCGGTTACCAGATGTGCATCCCTTTCCATAAGTGATAGATTTCTTGACGCATTCATTGCCATTATTCGGGTTCTCTTTATAGCCATCTTTACAAACACACTGTCCTTTAATACAAGTGCTGCCCAACAAGTCATATATTAAACAAGAGGTGTTATTAGAGCACTTGAATTCTTCACATTTTAAAGTCAAAGAATTGTAAATAGAATTCTTATCACAAGAGCACTGGTAGTCATGACATACACTATGAGGTTCTTTGCAATCCTTATTTAATTTGCAGCTCAATTCAGTACAAAAGTCTTTATAATGACCATTGGGTGCAAACATTTTCGTATTGCACTGACATTTTCCACTATTGCAATACATACCCGGGTCAGGGGTTTGGCAGTCCTTATTTGTTTTGCATTCAAAATGCTCACATTTTGCGTCAATTCTTGAATATTTATAATTGGGTTCACACCAGCACTTACTTTGATAGCATACCTGATTGACATCAGCACAGGTAAATCGACAATCTTTCATAAATGTCGAGTTCCCAAATGGTCCGGATTGTGAGTAAACTAATTGAGAAAATGTTATTAAAGTAAATATTTTAAAGAAAATAATTGTTTTAAACATTTTTGAAATTTTTATTTAATATATTTATTCAGTGTTTTGTGTTTTAACTGACATTTGAATGAATAAAAAGTTATTTTGAACTCATTTTTCATTAATAATAATAGTTTTAAATATAATATGATTTCATAAAACATTTCAATTATTTATTTATCGGTTTCACAAATAGTTAGAGATTTTATTGTAATAAATAATTTCAATGAAATCATCGATCAGTTCAGAAGTACTTAAATAATCTAATCTTCAATTGAGTCACACCTGAAGACCTGAAGTATGCCTTCAAACCACAATATTTCAGTCAACAATGAATGTGGTATTAATTGATAACAACTCTGTCGTAACCACTGGTATATTGTCTCCTATTTAAACTACATTTACTTTGATAAATGAAAAATAAAAATATCTACTATGAATAGAGTTATAATTGTGTAAATGAACATGTTAATTATTTGAATTCAGGTAATCTAATTAAATTATTGCAGAATTCAAATGATTATAAAATTATAAATATTTCATTCAATCAAATCATATGTTATTTGATATGAAGTTAAAAAGTTGTTATTTCATAAAATATGGTTTTGATTAAAATACGTAAATTAAAATCCCGTTCCTTCCTGTGCTTTGAAGGACCCAAACATAAATGTTTGATTAATGTTACCCAGCTCAACATTTCCATTTCATAAATATCAGCATTTTAGAACAATTATTTCTTGCAGTCCTAACCCATCCCATCCAAAGCAAAACATTTTGTGTTTAACCTCCAGCCCCACTCCAAACATACTTTCTGACTCAGTCTTATTTGTTATGCTAATGTTATTAAAATAACAACCAGAGACTATCTTTGTAATATTTACTTCATCTTGATAAATTTGCATGAATTATCTAACCAACAACTTAATAACTTTAATGTTCCCAAACGCCATCTTTTGCAATATACCCACTGCTGTGACGCACAACTAATTAAGCGCTCATTTAATTAAAATTCCCAGATTTTATAAAATATATACATATACTATTAAAACCATCTTGGTTAAACAATTAACAGATTTAGTTATCATTTGTTGTAAACCGAAAACAGTTTTCAATATTTTAATAAAATAGACGTAAAAATGATTTTCAGTGAAACAACTCTTATCATTGCAATTGTATTATCAATTACTCCGGCGATTGTGAAATGTTCAGAGGAAACGACAACCACAACCCAAACCACAACAATCGATGCATTTAATGGAAAGAGTAATGAAGAAAAGATCCAAGAACTGCAAAATAAACTTGCTGAAGTACAAACACAACTTCAACAAGAAGCACAAGAGGACAAAGGTGGTTCAAAGAAAGAGGATGGAATCTCAGCTCTTTTAGTTAGTGTCGGAAATATTGTGGATAGGATTTTACAATCACTTGCAAAGCAACCTTAATCACCAGCTGTCAAATGATCAATGTAATTTCATATTATGCTTTTGATTAAATAAAATTAAAATTGAATTTTGATTGAAAACAACAATAATTTTAATTTTATATAATTATATCATTTGTTTGATTACATATACTGTATGTCTATTATTACGTCAATTACGAACAAACCCGACATTTTCTACACCTCCGCAATGATCGGGTGCTCTAACAGTGTTTGTAACGGGAGATGTAGTGGTGGTCACTACAGGTCGGATAACTCTCCGTTCGTGTCGAAGACATAGTCTAATAAGTGCTGATAGAATACTTAAGACGAGTACAATTGGCACAAACACTTCAACCCAGGTATAGTCGTAGCTATAGGTGGTATAAGTAGTACCAGAGGAATCATATTTGCATTTATTCCCATTAGAAGTGTCCTCTTTGTAGTCAACATTACAGACACAGCCATAGTATCCGTTGCAATACCGGTGCGAATCGTAATAAGCAGTGCATTGAAAGAGAAATCTATTGCAATCAAAATATTCACATTTCTGTGTGTTATCATTGAAGTGATAATTATTAGCACACCTACAGGTGCTGTCAACACATCTCTGGTTTGTTTCATAACAACTACTGCTTGAAGAACAGAACCCATTGATAGTCGCCGACTGTTTCACACATTTACCTCCGTTTTGATTATTTTTAACATAACCTGTCATACAATTACAACTTCCCGACTGACAGACCCTAAAGGGATCATAGGTTTGGCATTCGCTGTTATATTTGCACTGAAATGGTTGACAAATCTTTAAGACATCGTTGTATTTATAATTGGGTGCACACCAGCACCGGGAGGTCAGAGCAATGTTAACACATCTTTCAGTTGTTTGGTTACAATTGAAATTTGAATTACAATTTGTGCCATAAGTTGTTGAACTCATAACACATTTGTTGCCATTACTAACGTCTTCGACATATCCCTGAGCGCACATACATTTCCGATTGTATTGATTACAAACTCTGTTTGTACTCAACGGATCCTGAGCTGTGGTGTCTGTCGCACAGTCAGCTGTGTTTATACACTCATAGTATTGACAATTGCTTGAAGTTTCATTGAAGAAGTAATTTGCAGCACATCTGCACTGGGAGTCAATGCAAACAGCGTTAGGATCAGTGCAATTGGCTTTGGATTTGCATGTCTTTAGTCCACACTTGAGTCCATTATTGACATCTGGTTCAAGAATACCCTTCAGACAACTACAGGTGCCATTTGAACAGTACCTCAGTTTGTCATAGCCCTGACATTCTTTGTTATCAGTGCAGGAAAACAACTCACAATAACCACCCGACCTGTTGTTCATTTCAAAATTAGGCTTACATTCACACTTGTTGTCCACACACGTGGAATAGGTGTCCGTACAGTAGACACCTTCGCCATTATCACAGGTCTTTTTGGCGCATTTCTTCCCATTCCTAGTGTTGGGCGTATAGTTGTCATTACAATTACAGTCCCCGTAATGATTGCAAAATCTATTTTTGTCGTACGTTTGGCACTCATCAGTGGTTTTGCACAGAAAATACTCACAAACACCAGTCCTTTCACTCATCTTATAGTTTGGATCACATTTGCATTTATAATCGACACAATGTGCGTAATTGTCGGGACACTGGTCATCGCTATAGCATGTCCTGGGCGTGCATTTACGGCCGTTGTATTTGTTTTCTTCATAGTTTGTACTGCACTTACAGTTCCCCGTTTGGTCACAGAATCTGTTTTCATCATATGTTTGACATTCACTGTTTGCCAAACAATCATGTTTTTCACAAAATCCGGTGCCGTTTTGGTAGACATAATTGGGTTGACACCGGCAGGTCCTGTCCACACATACATTATTCCAGTCCACACAATCTGAGTCAGTATCACACGGTCCCAAATATTTACCAAAAGTGCTAACACTTGGAGTTTGTGATATGTTTTGTGATTTCGCACAAATCACAACCGCAACCAAAATAATTAGCTTGGTTAAAATTATCTTGCTCATTTTCAAATTAATGGTTTAAATACTTTTGACATAAAAGTGAATTTTTAAAAGATATTTATTTAATAGAGAATGAGTAGTAAAACGCCCCTTAAATTGCAATAATAAATTGACATTGATTAATTTGATTAAAACTCTTATGACCTAATGATTTAATCTCTTCAATCAAACAATGATTTAATTGAAATCATTATTATTATCTAATTTTTGAGTTATCTTTAATCAAATCAATATTGAATTGAATGGATATTTCAAATATTAGTGTACAATACAGTGTTCAATGTTAAACTAATAAGTAATAGGAAAAAATACTTTTATGCAAGGTTAAGGTTATTACCGGTAATAACTTATTATATTCACAATTATTAGCGAATCTGTCGTTTTGATTAAATAATTATATACCAGGGAAAGTTTTAGATAAGTTTTGCTTTTATTTATAATTATTAATATTTAGTTTACATTTTATTAAAAATTATTAATTATCATGCATTAAGCAAATTTATCCAGACAATAACCCCAATAGATTGGATGATATAATCCTACCATGAACATTTGCACAAAATACTGTCTGCTGACCGTAAGTTAAAAGTGCTTGAAACTGAACAATGACGGACTGGAATCAAGAATATGTTAATAGTTTACACAAAATGATGACATATTTACCGCAGACGTGATCAGTGGTGTCGGAACAGTGAAGAGTCCGTTATAAGTGTAGATATTTCCCGCTATTTGTGGACAAAAGTCAGGGTTTGTCGGAATATTTCTGTTCTATACATGACGACAAAATTGGGCACAATTACCCCCAAAGGCAAAACTACACTATATTGACTGTACGGGTCGTTTGAAGGTGTTGTTAAAGTAACTCCAGTAACTAATCCTGTTGCTGTTCCACCTGGTACGTTCTGTGTAGCCTGGTAGGTTAACGAAAGATTACTCTGAGATCTTGAAATTATTCCACAACATTATGGCATAACACAACCCGGGGTATTATAACAGGGACCCCATTGGGTCTGAATGGTCGGTATTGGGCCTGAGATTTGATATTAATGTAGTTTTAAGTGATAACTAATTAATAGATTGTTTACTGACCTCCCGGTTGACAGCTATAAGTGTTAATGGGTTTGTTGTAAACATATTGTCCCACAACTGTCCAATCAATCCAATGATTATTAAAAACAATTTTCCTGATGACATGTTTAAATCTATGTGTAGAGTGAAAAGTATTTATTATGCAAATTAAAACTCCGATAAAAACAATCTGGATAAAATTTATACTAAACTATTAATTGACTTCATTTAATTTATTGGAGATTAGTTGAGAACCAATTGAATGCTATATTTAATGAAAACTCAAAAATATATTGATTTCATATATCATTGCAAACAACCATTACTTCACTCCCTTATGGCCCATAAGAGACAGATATTTACCATTAATTATAAATTATAAATTAAATTATAATTTATAATTTGAGTTTTAAAAGTACGCTTAACATTAATAATCTGGAAACTTCAACTTTTTAACTATATTTGAGTGACCAGGTGGCTTCAAATTGTGATTTAAAATTTGCTTAACATTCAAACCATACTGATTTTCTAAATTAAATAAATATGTTACAAAATAATCAAGAAATAAATAAATATATATTAAGATAATTTAAGTAACCGAAATAATTGAACGTAATCTAGAAACTGAACAAGGAGAATTAGAGTTTAGTTGTATTAAAAGTTACCCATTTAGGCAGTAGTGGCCCAGAGTCTTTAATAATTTATGAATAGACACTTGATTTTAAACAAAATCTTTAAATACTGTTTGCTTATCGAAATATTAACAAGGTTATACACATCAACCTCAAATACAAATTTCAATTTGTTTTAACTTTAAGGAAATTATTTGAAAACATATTTAAATTTTATTAAATTTTATAATTTATTTTGTATTTAATATTATATATGAAAATAATTGAATCAATTATTTATCAAATAATTGTTGAATTCATAGTATTTTATAGTTATTATGCTTTGAATTAAGAACTAAAGTGTGAATTACAACATAACCTTCAATTTGTTGTGGTACTGATAATTGTCCAGGTAATGGCTTTTCTACATTTTAGTGCAATAATAATAATAATTATTTGTGTTTTTAATTAATTAATAAATTACTAATAAATGAACAAGATGATAACGTTATTTAATCATATTTAGTTAATATTTATCAATGAATAACAAATGAGAAAATGAATAAAATAATTAAAAATTTAAAATTCATTGAAATCACAATTTTTGTCATTTATTTGATAGTGATTTGCGTTAATTCAATAGATTCTGGCATCAACTGTGATAGTTCAACTAATTGTAAAGATGACCATGGTTACGATTTATGTTTTGAACACCAATGCAAATGTAAACCAAATTTCCGATGGAATGGAACGACTTGTGAACGGTTTGACTGTAAGACTACCCTTCAATGCATCGACGAATACAAAAATATGCGGTGCAATGGAAACCACGTTTGCGTTTGTGATGACCAGTATGTGCCTGATGATAATCATTATGGAATATGCAAACCATCAACACTTGAAGGTAACTGTAGTGTAATAAGGGATTGCAATTCAGATGACAAGCAGAGGTGTGTGGACGGCAAGTGCAGGTGTGTACCTAATTATAAAAATACAACTCTGGTTCAAAAATGTGATAGTTATGTGTGTGAGTATACCCCCGATTGTATTACAGACTACGATAAAAATAGGATTTGTAGTGGTAATGGCAAATGTACCTGTGCAGACTCTTATGAAGAGGATTACAATAATGGCAATAAATGTATTATTTCGGATATTCCGAGCACTACTTATGAGAGCCCCTCGTATTGGTATATTTATGTGATAGTAGGGATAACTATCCCTTCTACTGTTATAAGTGTTTGTTTTTGTTGTTATTATAAATGCAGAAAGGTGAAATCATCAAACATATCCAGAGCAAATAATACACCACAAGTACCTCCTTTAGAATCCTCTGCAACCTATCGACTGAGAAGTTCCCCTATTATTGAGCACATTATGAATCGATTGATTTATACCATATCTAACGGGGGTTTAGGAAACATGAATATTAATAACGACGAAAGACCACCGAGTTATTGTCAATTTGCACCCGAGTCTGATCACCAAATTACCGAGATGCAATTAAGACCATTTCATAGTCAAAATAATAACAGTGTTCAAAGTGACTTAAGTGGTTATCCTGTTCACTCACTACCACCAGAATCAGCACCCAGTTATGAGTCAAGTTTTGATGAAACAGCACCACCAGTGCTAACAAAGTTGGAAACAATTTCAATGCAATTATAAATTAATTTATTGTTTGTTTAGATTTGGTTTTAGATTAAAATTAATTATTTATATTTCTGTAAAAATAAAAAATAGATTTTTTGTAAATATTATAATAAAAGCAATAATTTATCGTTTATTTTCATAATTATTTTGAGTTAATATAGTTATTATAATTTATAAATAAAATATATTATAGTTGTATGATAAAGCTCAATTAAGTACTTAATTTATCATGACGATTTATAAACTTAATAAAGATTGTCATTTAAATGCCATTAAATTTAATTTGAATAATTTGAAATTTATTGCATAAATAGTTTTTATGGTTTTACTTTTACAAAATTATAAATTAAAGGACACACCAGGGTATATAGCAGCGAAGAGAAAAGATCCAGTGCCATCTTTGGGAATAGTATGTTCAAGCACAAAGCAAACACACATACTGTTCCGTTTTTGGCGCAAACATTCAGTCAATGCTTTCATTCATTGTTTCAATTGATTTGTTTAAACAATAATTAAAATTAATACTAA
>JAQGAT010001811.1:0-11358 GCA_034687845.1 Pantelozetes paolii
GATATTCTCTTCGTATTCCTACTTCACAATACATTTTTATACCATTTGTCCGATTATTATGATTAAGATTTTCAGTTCAATTAAATGCTTCAAACAATTAAAACATTTATCATTGGAGACATTGGGAAGCAGTCAGTCAAACAGTCAAAATTCACTTTTGAGCCAAAGATTTGAGTAGACTTAAAGTCAAAGCACTGGATGACTGGAAACAATTATAGACATTGTATATTAACGCCATTCCTGGATTACATCAACAATATTTTGATGATATTCACAGATATCTACTAAAACTGCAAGAGATTTATATTAAATGCAATAAAAGTGGACAAACATTGAGTTCATTAACACAACTGAAATATATTCGCAAAACAAATATCAAATTGATTTTTAAATCAATGAATCGTTTGTTATAAAAGTGATTGAAAACCGTTGTTATATTGAAACCATATGTTTAGGCAATGGTTGGGTTCAGTATCAAAAAAATCAAATTAATCTTTCCTCAGAGGATATTTGCAAAATTAAAACCAATGGTCTGGACTTTGGAGGGAAGTGGTGTTAAAGTTGTGACAAAAGATTGAAATTATTTTTGAATCATAAAATAATTTTTAAACCGTTTGTCAAATGAAAGACTTATTTATATTTAAAATTGAATTCAATCCTATATTTTGTGTCAAACATGTGATTGATATAAATTGAAAAGTAAAACAAATCAATGATTTAATTCTTAATTTTATTTTTATAATCATATATTGAATTGTTTTTAAATATTTATTATTGCATTAAATGGTATAAAATTTGATCACAAAATAAGATTCAAATATATTTTGAAATGAATTTCAAGTTTAATATTATTTACATTAAAATGAATTTTATGACAGAATATGACAAACATTGAGATATTTTGGGCAAATAATTGACTTTTATATACAAACAAAAGGTGAGTATTATTGGTGTCTCAAAGTGTCTCAAACAGTCCACATATAATTGAAGAACTGTTCGCTTTGCCAGAGATAGCACCGTTCGCTCTGATGGTAATTAGTGGTCACTATTGAGGTGTAGTTCAGTTGTGACACCACTTCTGCCAACTGTTTGGGAAACGATTGCCATTGAAATGACTGTAAATCAGAGTCAGAGTTGTTCCCACTTTGGCTACAAGTGATGAATGCCATCACTATTTGCTGTATTGTTTCACTGATTGAGTAATCATTAAACGTCGGCCAACGGATCCATACCTCCAATTGACCGAAGAATGATATGATGTCCTGAAGATGGAAGGAGTGGTTGACTGCGTGCTCATAGACTCGGACCTATAGTTTGGGAAACAATTTATTCAAATATTATTCATTTAATTGTATTAATGCTTATATTTGTGTCAATAAAACACAATTTTTGAAAAAATATATTCACAAATAAAATGCGAAAATATTTTGAATTTTATATCCATTTTAAGTAAAAATTCAGTTTCATTTCAATTCTTACTCTGAATTCAAATGAATTAATTATAATATCTCTAAAGATATTTGAATACCTATTGTACTGAAAATCAATATCAATAGCACCCGAGTATTGCCTAAACTTTCCTCTCTTTTCAATTTAATTTAAACTTTTTTTTATCAGTTGTTCAAAAAGTATTGTATTTTTTGCTGAATTTTTAAACAAATTTAATAAATAAAAGCAAAAAGTTTAGGAAAGCATTGAAAGCATTACCGGTTTAGACATCAATGGATTGAAAATATATCTAAAGATGTTTTGGTTTTGTGCACTCATTGCCAGCACTTCTGAAAGATAATTGATTGGACAGATCTGTCGAAGATCTGAAACCATTTGTATGTATTGTAATTGTGGACTATTTGGCTCTGACTCTGACTGCCAGTGCACTGATTCTGAGGGATAGTATTTGAGGCACATCTGCGCCAGTGATGGCCCAAATGAGTCCATACTAGTGGTCACATATTTACGGTAGTCATTCCAGTTCCACGACATAAGGTCTTTGGGCCCGGGCCAGAAGGCAATGGCCTGACCCGACGACCCAATCAGTATCGGTATATCTTTTGCCATTGTTGAGAACGGGTAGGAATCCTGAACTATAGTGTCTGTAAATACATTGAATAAACACTTAATTTAATCATTGAATGGAAAATTAGCTTAAAATTGATTATAAAATACAATGTATTTCGAGATTAATGTGAAGTTTATTGCAATCAATGGCTTAATTGAGATAATTATAGCAATAATACAAAATGTTTTGTTGACTTACTGTCCACTGTAATCAACTGTTGGCTCAAAATGCCTAAAATGGGTAAATCGTTTTGATCTATAATACGAAAAGACGGATCATTTTTGCCAATAAATGCTTTGATTATATGTTGTGAAGACATTGAACGCAAACAATCAATTGATTTACAATTAGTCCTCTTTAAAAAGTTTTTGTTATCTTTTGAAGCACTGGCTATTGATTTATCGAAATAAACCGCCGGATCTATCAGCCATACAGACGAGAATAGGGACCGGTATTCAGGGTTTGTTATTATCGCTAGTATTAGCGCAGCGCCAGAATCGGCACCAAATAAAGTGACTTTTGTTTTGTCGCCTCCAAAGGACTTGATGTTTAAGTGAATCCATTTGAGGGCAAGTATGACATCCATTAAACCAAAATTTGTTGAATGTTTTGAGTTATTCTTCAATACGTCCAATGATAGGAACCCGAAGGCATGGAGTCTATAGTTAAGACTTACATAAACTGTGTTTGTTTTCATAGCTAACTTCCCATTAGGTTTGAGGCCGGGCTGATGGCCTGAACCGAACTGAAGGAACCCTCCGTGAATCCACACCATTACTGTTAGGTTAGCCTTAAATCACATTCAATTGAAAATAAAAATTAATTAATTTATGAATATTTTGACGAATATTTGAAAATTTGATTCAAAACTCAAACATATATTCATTTTTTCAAATCAAAAAAATTGATTAAATTTTTGAATTGATATTAAAATATGAAAAATATTTTTCAGATTTCAAATAATTGAAAGAAAATTTAAATAATATTTTGACTTATATTTTGAAATTCATTTGATATTAATCTCAAAAAATGTTTTAAAATACTCTTCAAAAAAGTGCTTAAAATTCAAGAATATATTCAAAAGTTTTAATTAAATAAATGTTTGAATAATTCATATCTCTTTTAATTGAGTTGAAAATGCATTAATTTTTTTTAGTTTTGAGTTTTGAAAGTAAAGTGTTTTCACATCAAAACCATTTATACAATACTTATTATACTTTAGATTTAATTGAATTTTTCTTATTTTCAAATTGAAATCAAAAAACTTCAGACAAAGACTGCATTTAATGTCTGTTAGGGTTTAAATAATTATTTAATAATTTTGAGTTTAATTTTCAGGAAATGTTTGTGTGATTTGACATAAATAGTGATAAATGATTTGAAATTTTATTTAAAACGACAAAAATATAGTGAAATTAATCACAATTTTTATGAAATGATAATTATTTTCAGTTTTATTTTCAAACTATTTTTCATAATTAAGTCTATTATTCATGAAATTTCATTCAAAAAAATCAAAATTATCTTTAATTTTGAATTTCAATCGTTTCTCTAAAACCTTTTGACATCAAAATAAACAAACGCAGGGATAGTCAGGTGCGGAGTCAGTGTTCAATCATTGAAACCGTTATCAAATCCTATTTATCCCTGAATTTAATTAAACAAAAGTATTGAATGTCTATATCTGTCCACAAATTGAAAATAATTAAATGTCAAATGAAATTGAATTACAATTACTATTAATTGAGACTTTATTTCTGTCTTTCATTTTCATGCGAAAGGATTTGTGTCCAAAATTGTAATCAATTTATAGGAATTGAGCGCAAAATTGATTAAAACTGAAACCAATTATTTATTTCATAACTAATTTCATTGATTTATTGCTAATACTCTGTATTATTGACTGAAAATCATTTATTTTCAGTAAATTATTAGTCAATTAATTGCGAAAACAAAGTTTGTGTTTGTGTTTGTATTTGTCATATAATTCAAAGAGATTTATAGACAAAACCAAAACTTATAGGAAATGATAATCAATTAGTACTTAAGGACTAAACGAACCAAAATTGAGACAATTTTTTGTAACATTTCTATTGAAGTGAGAAACCAATCATTCCTTACCTTCTGATCGATAGTCGGTGTCCAGACATTCAGGTAAAGGCAATCTTCCTTTCCTTCAAATACACCAGAGATTGGATTGATTTGAAAACAATGCGAACCATATTTATTACAGTGTCTATGACTGTCCGGATTACACAGGGGTTCGGGCGGTGTCCACCGACGAGCACCAGTAGGTGGATGTGCATACGGAATGCCCTAATAATGATATTTTCATTAAGTGTTTAATTGATTAATAGATTGAATACACGACTCATATCTGAAAGTTTGATATTATTGGCCAAAAGTTTTTCAATTTATTTATTAAATTAATGTTTGATTTGATTTATGTCTCAAACAATAAAAATAATCAAATATTTAGACAAACATTTGAAATGAATTCCGATTTCATATAATATCTGACAAAACCTATGGATTTATTTATGAATTGCAATGAAATGAGTGAAGAATTTAATAAAATTTATTGATTAATGAAATTCAGATTCAGTTTTAGGAGAGGTTTAACTAAACTTTTTATTAAAGCATTCAATCAAAAGTTGGAAAAAAATATTTTCTTAATCTCAAGACATGTCTTAAGACTTACTTTGAAGACAAACGCTTCGTATTCTTTGCCACCAAATAGTGTTCCGCAATGTGTTATCACACGAATAGATCCGTGTCTTAGCTTTGTCTTAAGGAATATGTTATCAAAAATGTCAGTTTCGTTGATGTCATCACTTGTAGTAAAGCCTAATCTATCGATCAGTTTATTGATTGATTGGGAAGAGTCGGCCGAAAGTTTGGTCAAAATGAATAAAATACTAAACAAACAAAACATAAGCAAAACACAGACTATAGATAACTGTAAACATAGACGACGTTTCGCCGATAAAATCGATGGCGTTTTGGGTGAAGATAATGATAACCAAACCAACTGTTTGTCCACTGTTTGCAAATAAGGCTTTTCTTCGCTTTCAATCAAATGTTTCTGATCATCGTATATGTAGTTCTCAATTATCTTGGTCTTTGTCTTTGCCATTAATTCTGTGAACAAATTGTGAGAAAAATTGTCAGAATTTTGATAATATTCTTAAACTTTTTCTTTGATTTAAGTATTAATCAAAATATTGTTATAAATGAAGAAAATTATATTTTTTTTCAAATAATTCAAAGATTGTATAAAATATCCAAAGAATTCATACAATTCTGTCAAATGTCTGACAGTTTTGAATAAATTTCTTGTGATTTATATTCTGTCAAAATTGTAATATATTTGACATCACTTTTCCACAGAAACCCTGAATAAACTTCTGATAGTTTTTCATAATATTTGAATGAATGACAAACAAAACTATTGATTCCTTGTTTGAGAAATCAACTCAAATATTGATCCAAACCATCAAAACTATTTTGATATTCAAAGCAATAATTATTATAATTTCACTCAAAATGATCTCAAAGTTAAACAAAATATTAATATATTATTCATTGAATTCAGGTTTTGTTGCAAAAACGGATCAATTCTGACGACAAGTAATGTCTTCTTCACAACAAAGATCTTATTTTTTATTATTTATGAGTGCTTTCAATGCAAAAGTGCAGTGAATTATAGCAACGACTGACTGCCTTAAGCTTTGAGAAAATTATCCCAAAATATAAAAATAAGGAGAGATTGGACTCAATAGGAAACAGATTATAAGAGTTGACACAACGGTGCGATCACAACAACAACTCACTGAGCGTTGGACTAATTTCTCGGTCTTTGGATAACTTATTCTTCAAAACCAATATTCTTATCAATACTTTTCAATAGAGAACGACTACTACTAGTGTTAGCCATCAGTTATGTAACACAATATATGCACTTATATTAGTGAACCGACTGTGCAGTGGATCGACAGATGAAGGCTAAGGGTATGGCTTGAGATAGAAATGTAAAGTATATATACTTTTGTTATTGTATTGAATGTCGCTCTGAGGCAAACATCTATGCGATGAAGATGTCGGAGGCAATGATCCGCTTCCCAACACACTATCATCTCTGCCTCCCCTGTGCTCTATATGTGTTGGATGTGTAGTACAAGACTGTGGATGTGTTACTGTTTGAACGGCACTCTAATATCGATTTTGTCTTTTGAATACAAATGTTAGAGATTTTAACCAAAAATATACAATAATTCAAAATTAATTCAACATTTTTTGACTGACTTTTCATTTTGATATCAAATTATATTTGAAAACAAAGAGTTTTAATAGTCTTTTGACTGAAAACTTCAAAATCAAAGCATAATATTTCAAATTAATTGATGTTATATTGCGATAACATTTCACAAATCAAAAGATATTAAAATTTTATTAAAATATGAAAAACATGTCTTAATTTAATCAAATTGTGTTTAAAATGTATTTTGAATTAAAATATAATTTTGAATTCTCAGAAATAACATAATTAGTTGAGAGACAGGGAATTGGACTTAATTTTAGAGAATCAGGGGTTTAACGACATTTGATTACATTATTTGACAAATTTATGATAAATTATGAAAAATGAGTAAAATTTTCAGTCATTTGAGAAATAAGTTTTTGCTTTTAATAGTAAAATGAAATATGAATTCAAAAACACTATTAAATTATTTTTCCGGACATTAATTATAATAACATTTTTAATGCAAATTAATGTTAACTTTAATGAAGTGTTTTCTTCACTAATACAGTATTTGTGCAAAAAATGCATTTCTGAGCCAATCATCACATACTAACTGAAAGTGTATTCACTTCTTCACAAACATATCTAACAATTCATAAAAGCAATGATTGATTGAAACACTTCTTTACTGTTGAAAGAAATATTTTTGTGTCACAACTGAGTCATAAGAAAATTGGGAAAAATATTTCATTTCTTCTGCAAAAACAAAATAATAAGACGTTTTGATTGTGTCATAAATTTTATGAATAATATATATTGAAAGACATAAATCTCTAACAGTTTTGTACTGCAATTGAAATCCTTACTGAAAATTGAAATACTTTTTCAAACCATTTCTGCTTTCAATGTCAGCGACAGTCAAACTATTCTTCAATATTTTGTTAACAATGCTTACAATTCTCTGATTTGGCGTTCAATTCAAACCATTGATATATATTTTATATACAGTGTTCACAGTATGACAGCAATGGACACATAAATCGTAATTTTGATCCCAAGACAGGGATTTAGGATCACAACTAACCGTCAGTTTTCTTCTGCTTTAAAATTCTTTTGTTATTCTTTTGGTTTCACTTTTTTTTGTATTTATTTACATTCACTGTATTTTTCAACACTACTATTGACTCCAAAATTCACTTCAACTCTAGATTTATGTGAAATTTATATAAAAAAAGTTTTGGTTTTCATGACTTTATATCAAAATATTTATTTGAATTTATTTTAAAATTCAAATCAATAGTCAATAACTCTATTCACATATATTTTCATTTGAAGCTAGAGTTTCAATAATTCATTGAATTTCATGAATGTGTTGAATATTAGCAAGGTTGTAATAATAAAGAGATCAAAAAAATCATTGGGTGCTTCATATACTGCTGAAAATACTTTGCAAATGATATTGAATACAATATTGTATAACAAAATCATTGGAAAAACATATAGAAAAGTGTACGAGAATGTTCATATTTAATAACACAGGTCCAATTTTGAATTTTAAACATACTGTATATATAATTCATTATACAATCCTAATTAAACAATAAGTTTATCATGGTGATCTAATTTTTCTTAGATTGAAGTCTTGAATATTTAGTAATTTTAAATTAAATGTGTTTTGAAATGATTTTATTTTTTTAAAGCTGTAAAACTGTTTTAATATATAATTTAAAAGACATAAATGAGACATCAAATTTTACTTTTGACTTTCTACCAATCCACTCTATTCTTTACCAAGTACAACAACATTTTTATTTCCAATATATTTTATTTCCAATAATTTGTCATTGCTTTCATTCAATAGTAATTATTATTGAAAACAATTATTGATATGATTTTGTATTGAAAGAAAACATTAAATTATAGCTTATATTTAACTACTGTTCCCATAATTAAGATCCCAATAATGATAGCACTGATAGTCAATACAAAAGCAATTTTGATGGGAATTTCTATTGTTATGAAAACTCATCAAAACCTTTGATTGGATGGCAAAACAATTTTCTCAATCCCTATGATAGCCATTACCCATAAGTCTGACCTAAATATCTATATATAAATTGAAATTCTTTAACAAAAGCTTTGTTCAAAAAATTTTGGTTTTAATAAATGTTTTATATATTTATTGAAAATTCATTTTATTTTCTAAAAACTAGTTTTTTGGGTATTATTTGTGGAAATATTCCTGAATTTGCATCAATTGATCGGAAAGATAGACATTTAATCCCAAGAAAAGAGTCAATTCTTATAGCAATTGAGTGTTGAATACATTTAAATAAATAAAAAAGTTATACAAAGCGGGAAATGGGATTCAAATCACTGTTATATTCACTAATTCTTTGCCAATCGATTGGTCAACACTTGAGTATTGCATTCAAATCACACCCTTTTTAGTTGAGTTCAATGTAAAGACTGAAAGGAAATGAGAAAATAAAGTCTAAAAACACCAAAAAATCTATTCTAATGTCAATCAGATTTAGACTTCAAATACAATACATTAAACGCAAAATATAGGGGTTTTTCCTCTACTCTTATGTATCGAAACGAAAAGATCTACTCTTTTAAAGGCATTAAATAAGATTGTCATCAATGGAGTGGAGACTTAGCTTTTGATCCATTATTTTATTTTACTCTTAGCTCTCATTCACTTTTCCTATGCCTTGACATCAAGTAATCAAAAAAAGACTCAAAGAATGGTATCTTTTATAGTATTGACACAAAAATTACTTTCTTTCTGCACCAAAAGGAGAAAAGGTTTTAAAGGTTTAAGAGTTTTATACTTAAATCGAACCAAAAAACTGAACAAAACTTTTCATATATTTATCAAAAAATCGAAAGATTTTTCACTGTTTTTACGGTTTATTTGTTTTAAATTTAAAACAGATTTTCGCTTAAAAAACGGCGAAAAGAGTGATTCAAACGATGAATAAAATGGATTTCAAAGTGAGACTAAAATTTGAAACTTTTTTTATGTTTAAAAAGCTAAACATTTTTTGCTTTCAAAGTGTTTTACGTCATTAAATGATCGATAAATAAAATCAATAATAAATCAATCATTGAATGAAAAATTAGATTTTAATATAAGTTTAAAAATCAATGAACTTTTGAAAAGTTTGAAAATGTTTTTATCAAATATTTTGATAAAAAAGGTTTTCAGGGGGTATTTAATCATTTTTTGCTTTAATGTTTGGGCACATAAAAGGAGAACTATTTTGTATTGAATTACAGTAAACCTTATTATACGTCTGTTTGAATGAAATAATTAGTAATTTGTTTGTTGTGTTGTACAACAACATTGAAAACCTTTTATTACTGTATAATAAAAGAGGAAAAAATTGTTTTTCTTTCAACAGTAAGTATTATATGACTCCGGTATCTCTAAAGACAGAGCACAAGTGGGTAATAAACTTTGCGTTGAAAAGAGATTAATGAAAGAAATACTAATCAAAAGTATTTGCTTTGATTTTGTCTAAGAATTAGATGTTTTTGATTGCATTCAAACGGATCTCAACTCAAAGTTTGGTCTAATCTTACTCTATATGTAAATACAGAACCAATAGATAAGACCTGATATTGAATCCAAACGTCTTATGTGTTATTAGATATTAAGTCAAAAGTTTTGCTTTAGTTATATAATAGTCGGCAATAAATAAATTGTTTGAAAAATAAAATCAATTTCTATGCAAAACATGTTAACAAAAGTGAAATACTGAGCAAAACATGTACTTCACTTCGTCTACCCATCCCTTCATTCCTTCAATTCAATCAATTTTTCCAATAATTCACTACTTATTTGGTCTAATATTGCACACGACTCTGGATTTGTCCGAAAGTTTTGTTAGTTTTTGCTCAACATTTCAAACAAATATCTTATGAAATGAATTATTACTTCAATTTCAACATCAAAACAGATTAACTCAATATGTGTTCAAAAAAATGTATCTGAAGTTAAAATTGCAGTTAATTTTCAGTAAATTATTTTCAATTTTGATAAGTAATGCAAAAAACAGAGCGAAAAGTAAATTACATTTCATTTAAATTAAATTTTTAAACAACTTTTAACTCATATGACATCCGATTGTAAATAAAAATCACATGAAATATTATTATAACAATAAAAATGAGAAAATATTTAATAAATAATTCAAAACTGAAATAAAATTTATTATTAAATAAAATCTAATCTCTTTTGAAGAGTAAATAAAATATTAAATGAAAAATCAATAATCTTTTCCTTATTTTTTGCATTTCTTAGACTTAAATAAAAAACATTTTTACATCAAAACTGATTACGGATTAAAAGATATACCGAAAGAGTGACTAAATTAACATTTTATTGGATTTCACGCTCGAAGGCATTGAAGGCATAAATCATTTCATATTTATTTACATTTTATGTACTCTTCGTGTTATTCACAATATTTTTAATGCTTTTCTGACAATAATTACATGAAAATCATTTTTGCCATCATTTCATATATACTTATTGTCACTCCTCTACTACTACTACAGGCACTGGCCTTTCAATTGATGACAGTCTATACACAGACATCAAAACCATTTATTAATATGAGTTGGAGTTTATCGTCACTAAACTCGTCTATAATTACATCCGTCGCCAATCCGTAACCCATTAGATATGGGTTTCAATTCATTTTCATTTAATATTTACAAAGAATTTAAACAAATATTTTAATTTCATTGCTTCGCAAACGAGTCATACATTCAGTTATGAATTATTTATTGATTGTAATGTTTGTCTCATCTCTATATGTCTGTGCCCTAACATGTCTGTCCTCTCACTAACAAGTGATGCTAATTCTGATGCATAAATCACATCATTTAATATATTCATCATTTCCTCAACTAATCCTCTGATCTGCATATGAATGAAGATATTTTCAAACGTTTCGGATGAATGAGTGGTTAGTTTTGCAGTTATGGATGAGAAGAAATATGAGAGAGAGAGAGAGAGAGAGAGAGAGAGAGAGAGAGAGAG
>JAQGAT010001812.1:0-11347 GCA_034687845.1 Pantelozetes paolii
AGTCATAGAAAATATAGTAAATTCTCATTAAAATCATTAAAATTACTTCAAAACGCTTTCAACAAATGATTTATTCAGAGATAGTAAACAATTATTAATATAAATGACATCAGAATGACATCAGATTTAAGAGACATTTGTCTAACTCTTTAATGACAATCAAAGACATACACAACAAAAAACTCAGACAATATATGAATAGCTTTTGGCTCAACAGAAAACAGTATGTTTTGGCGCACAATAGGATAAAGTGTTTTAGTTTTTAGAGAAAGTTTTTATACATAAAAAATTTTAAACTAAGACTTGATCTAACGGTGCGGTGCCTAACAGTGTTTGCCATCTCATGAGGATATGCTAATCGAAATTTTTTTATTGCATTAAAAGGCTTTTCAACGAAAAAAAGTTTACTTTCTGTTAAAACAATGTTTTTCTAAAGAGCTCTAGAATTAAGAGGTTTTACAAAGTTTTCACTGATTTTCAAATGAATAGAGAAATTAGTTTTTGTTTAAAAGCAAATGATTTTTAAATTAGTAAATGGTTTTAGAAATTAATATTTGTTCACTTATTTTATGTTTAATTTTTGCTTACCTTTTATTTGCTATGTTTTGTTGAAACTAATTTCTATAAAGCACTTGAATTATAGTAATTTCATGACTATTAGTGTTAATTAAGACAATAATAATAAACAATAATTTATATTAACATTAAATACATTAAAATATTTTCATTATTATAAACAACAAAAATGTTTAAAATATTGGATATAATTCACAACAACTTATAAAATATTTATTTTTATTAAACATAACTATATTTAGAATTTATTAATTCAATACCTGTGCTCATAATACTAGCGATTTTGGGTTCAATACTTTCAGTTTTGGTAAGAAAACATGAATTTTTAGTTTAAGTGCCGGTGTTATTAGGAAAGGGATCAGTTGTTAAGAAAACATTTCATACACATAAAAGCTATTTTATTTTAATATGAAGTGACAATGGTTAAATTTTTAATAATTTTGCAATAAAATGTAATCCCAGATCATATCCTAAATAATGTTATTTATCTACCGTTCCCTTCAGAAAATCTTAAGAAAACCATTTATGCATTTCTAAAGGGTCTCTAAAAATGCATATTTAATACCAAATTATACGCGAAATAAAATTTGAAATTTATTTTATTGACGAAAAAATTATATTAAATTTAATTGTGTTTCAGAAAACAGTGGAGAAAAATAACTGAAATAAAATTCATTGCAATAAAAATAAAAGTCAATTAAATGTTGGCAAAAATCTTTTGCTCCGAGACTTATGAATACTTAAAATGATTATGTATTTCACTGAAGAAATTATAAATACTTTTTTTGTGGCATAAATTCAAATGTAATTTTGAGGCAAAACCCCAGAAAATGCTATAACTTTTCCCAAATATTGGTCGATTTTCTTCATATCATTGCATCTGAGCTGTAATTTCTTTAATAGATTTCCAGAATATTAATATTAATTCAAAATATTTGAGAAAATGTTGTAAAAAACTATTTATAGTTATAATATCTTATATAAAACTTAAATATACTTTCCTTTACTGACAATACAATAATTTAATGTCAAATGCACTCTAAAAACGACATAATTTTTATTTCTCTATAACTTTCATTAGTGTTGTGTTGAAAATAAATACCTTTTTACTGCTGTCTATCAGACCTACCAGTGCCCAGCTCTGCTCTGTTTTGAATCATAAAACAAAAGACAAACTACGAGTGCCGGTGACTCAGACTGTCTATTAAGAATAAGTTATTCAATACGAGTGCAGACTATTATTTGTGCAAATAGTTAACCGATTACGTGATGTTTGCATTGAAAATAATATAATATTTGGTCATCACTTCACTAATGATTTTTTATCACTATTTTGTTTTCTCAATTCAAACGTTTAATAGATAAATGATTGAAAGCACGCGGACAACAATCCTGAGCTCTACCTTTCCCTTCCTTAAGAAATTCAAAACATTGAACAGACTTTTGGTTAGAATTTTAATTTTAGACAATATTTTTATAAAATATTGAAAACTCATTCAAATTATGAGATCTTTTATTGCATAACAAGTGTTGAACCGATTATATTGTGAGAGAAATTGATTTTGAAATAATCTGTCAATCAGTCGCCCTATGCTAGTGCTGTGAGCACTGGTGTGAAATCAGGCTTTCAATGCATTTAACTTTTGACTGACAGCTTAAGTGTCAAACTTTTTTTGTTCACAAAAGAGTCGCATATTTTTCATATAAAATGCCGATTAGTTTCGGACAACATGTGTGGATGTTCTCAATGAACTACCGGCGCATCAATAGCCTAATACAATGTACTCACACACCATATGAATGATATAATAATATGAAGATTTTGAATACATTTCAAATATATTTATCAAAAATCAATTTTCACAATAAGTATAGCAAAACATGAATATTAAAAAATAATGTTCGCATTGATAGGTATTTTGATTATTATTATTACTTTTGCATTAATTTTTATGAATTAAATAATTTATTTCACTTTTAATATAAACATAACAATAATAATGAAAATTTGGTCTGGCACATTCACTGTTTGTTTCTCATCTACTTTATTCAAATTATTTATTAATTAAGTGAAGAAATTAATATTTATATTAATATTTATGATTAGATTACTTGAAAACATTGATATATTGGAGTGAAATGTCATTTAATTTAATATTCGATTAGTATATCGACTAATATATCGATAATACTGTCGACAATTCAACAGAGGATTGGCAGGAATGGCAGGAACTGCAGGACAAGTGCTGTACTATGCACTGAGTGTTTGGTTGTATTTCGTGATAATTTGCTTCAATTTTCAGATTGCATACAATTTTTAGGTCGATTCCCAACAAAACTATTTTACATAAAATGCATTTTCTTATTACCAAATGTTTATATACTATATATAAGACTGTATTGAATGCGAGAATATTGAGAGAGAAATAAACTTTTATAACATTTAGGAATAGGAGTTTAGGAGTAGGTATTGGAGTAGGGGTTGGGGAGCGAGTGAGTGGAAGGAAAGGCAGGTTTTGATAGAGTTGTTCATTCCGTTGGTATTCACTGTTATATGAGTTTGAATTGAGTGCTCTATTCGTGACACAACAGAATTGATCCAAAAAATCTGGTTTATTATAAAAATAGTAAAAATAATTTCAATTCCTTCGCAAAAGAGTATTAAAAGGAGTATTAAAAGCGATTTTCAGTCAGTATTTAAGTCTTAACTTTGCGTTTATTTCGTTACAGTATTTTCATTACTAATTTAGAGAAGCACTCGATTATGAGATACTGATGAACACTAGACTATATGTGCACTCAATGTCTCACATCTCTCTCTTTATGTCCACTAATTTTGTACAATTTTTTCCAATGACTTATTGCTTCAATGGCTTCAATGAGTACTTTAATCCGGAGCTCATATACTGTACTCTGCGATAGACTTAACACAATTGGGTTTGTTTTTGCTCTTCTATTGTGTTTACTCAAACACTGTTCACAATATTTGCTCCAAAAATGAATATAAAAATTGTGATCATATTATGTGCTAATATTCAATCGTCTGTCTCTCCCTTTCCCGTTCATGACATTACCAAACGTATAATTATCTCTCTCTCTCTCTCTCTCTCTCTCTCTCTCTCTCTCTCTCTCTCTCTCTTTCCCTCTCCTACTCTCTCCTTATCTTTTAAGAAATTGACGATAAATTGATGAAATTTTTAATTCAAACAAATATTGAAAAAATGATTAAATAATAATATTTTATAGAAAATGTAAATAAAATTCATTTAATGATTGTTTTTGATCTAAAAGTGAAATCATTTTAAAACTTAAAATAAATTTTTGAATATTTTTTCTAATTTTCTCCAAAAGTACAGCAAAAAATGTTTTCCATATGTTTTAACATATTTACTAATAATTCAAACCAAACTCAGGGGTATTTCAGTACTATTATGTCAATTGTATATTCAATGATTGAATAATTTATTCAGCTTTCAGTTATTTATTGATTTAATTCATTGAATAAATAAATTTTCATTCAATTTCTGAATTTAAAACAGTTTTTAGACTTAATATAACTAAACATTTCTCAAAATGAGATGAAATAGTGTTTACAAGTGATTTAAATGTAATTAAATTAATGAAAATATCATTTAATTTATAAAATACTTAAAAATAACAACATTTCTTACTTTCGGTAGAAAACCCCCTTAAAATAACATTCATTGCATATTTTATGTCGACATAAATAAATAAAACTACAAATAAGGGGTATTTTATTATAATTTCAAATATTTTAAATCAGTTCATTAATGACATGAAAAATGTGTAACATTTAAATCATTTTTCAATTATTTTATTTAAATAAATCTTAAATATAAACTAAACTTTGAATAAATGGTTACAAAAATCAAATCAAATAAAACATTCAAATTTTAAAATTGATTTTTTCTTCAAATAATTTAGGTTGCTCAATTAATCTTAATAGATATTTGTTTTTTCATTTTAGTTATACTGTATTTATATATATTTTAAATTTCGACACAGTTTTAAAGTCAAGGAAACGTTTGGCCAACCTTTGAGAACGAGAGTAAGAGAGTTGGGCTCAGCATAACTTTTCTTGTCCTAATATCCTCTTGCAGAATATCCCATTAAATCCCGGTTACCTTTATAGGCGGCAAAGGAAGGGGGAAATCACACAGAGTACTTTATTTTGTTTTTCATAAATTTATAAAGATATTTGAATTACACTTAAATTTCTTCAAATTATTCAATGATTTGTTGAATAATTAGTTTCAGTGAACTCCCAATCAATTCCTAATATGTTTTCCCACTTTCGCTGCATTAACGGCACAATTGTTATCACTCATCAGTGCTTGTCATTAATTGTTTGTTTTTTACTGTTGAATCAAAGTTTGGTTTCAATAGTTATTTGATTTTTTAACTTCAATTGAGTTCTCAATTAACTTAACGTTTGGTACAAAATATGTCTCAATATATATGTTTTTGATTTCCGTTTGAATGAAGTGAACCTATCTTTCAATATATTGATTTGTAATTGAAGTGAATTTTATCAGAAAATTTCAGATTAATTAATAATTCAATTGAAAACATATAGAAATGATCTTTACATTGAATATTGATAGCCATTATTGAGTTGAACAGGACATGACAGGACAGTTAGGTTTACAACATTTGACATTTGAAAACATTTTATTTAAATCTCATTAAGTTATAAAACAGTTAACATTTTAAACCCATAACTAACTACATGTGCCAACAATCATCGTAAATAGTGAAAATTAAATGACATTGATTATTTTCTATAATTTTTATTAAATCCTTTTACAGTCATTTGTCGTATGTTATCTGTTATCAATGAAATGTGATTTTAATGCAAAAACTTTAAATAATTTTGATTTCAAAACAGGAATTTCAAAATTAGTCACAAAATAACAAACGATTTGAACTGAAATTTAATACTTTTTGGCTTAAACTCAAAGACAATTAAATTGTTTTCGTAAAGAGAAATGTTTGCAAATATCTATACTATGCGTAAACATGTGTCAAAATATGATAATTTAGCAAGATAAATAACATTGTAATCAATTTCAAACCTAAATAAAGAAGATTGGTAATCTTTTATCTCTATGTTGTTTAATCCTTTGTCTGCATTTGTGTAAAATGTTTTCAAAATTAAAATTTTGCAAAATTTATAAATCTTTTATTTAATTTAAAACTTATTTTAATAAACATTTTAAGAATATTTAATTACATTTTCGATGAAAAGGGGTATTAAATAGAAATGCATTTGAATTGAGAGCCAAAACCCCTTAGGCTTAACCAGAATTCATACTTAAATTGTTTGAAAGTTTTCTTACATTTTAGACAATATATTTTTGACTGAATAGTGGGTGCGATATAGAGAGGATCGGTAGACAAGCACTCTATAGTGAAAGAAAATAGGATTTTATTATCAAATTCTGTGTTGAAGTCAAAGAATATTAGAAGAGATTGTGTTGTGTTTTGACGATCACAACAATCCTTAGGCAATGGTTAAGATAAGCATCACATCCAGTGCTATCTAACTGTCCATAAATGGCATTTTCATACAAAACATCAAAAAGAGACAGACGGACAGACATGGAGTGAAGTGAGAGATACCACATATGAGCGCACACGGATCGACATACCGTGCAGTTTATGTTAAGATCAATAGATCGGTGGTTACCTCAAAAAGTTTGCTAAATATTGGTAACAAAAGCGCATATTCTGTGCCAAACCATGAAAGCGAGTCTAAACTCACTCTTCGTGTCTACCTTTGGCTCAGATTGTGTTTTGCACTCAACTGATACACAGCTGCCGTCGATCTGTCGTTACTTCAATACAATCATTGTTTTTGTTGAATAAAACAGAAACTGTTTGTCATTTAAGTTAAAAAACAGCAAAAAATTTATTCAAAGAATAACTAATTAATTGAAAAACAAATTAATAATAAATTGAAAGAAAAGTTTGTGTTTTCTTTCAATAAATAAATTATAAATAAATAAATAAATAATTTTATTTAAAAACTAAATACTTTTGAACTGAAAAACAGTTTTATATTTTGTCGTTTGATTTGATTTGAGACCTAATTTTGTTTAACTTTTCATTCAATATATACTTCTGTTTAAGTATTTGTGTAAAAAACTTCTCTGACTTTTATCGACACTCGAGACTCGCGTTTCACTGAATTTATATAAAATTTATATATTTTTTGCTTTCATTTTAATTTGAATTGCAAATTAGACTAACAGTGCTGTAACTAATACCAGTGCTGTTCAGCGGTTTTGCTTTTACTTCATCTTTGAGATCAACTCTTCCTCTGGTTTAGAGACTGATATGAATGAGAAGAAAAAGATTTGTGAGTTTGTCGTCGCTGTCATTGACTACATGTCCTTTGATTCCCATCTAAAAAATAACTGAACTTTTGAGCCAAAGATTGACTTTTCGTGTCGACAAAGAAAAGATAAGAAAAGTATTTGAAGTAAAGAAAGCGAAGAAAAAACTGTTTTATATATAATATAAACATTATTTAAGTATTTATTGAAAGTAAAAGTGTATTAAAAGTATACGAAAAGACATTAATTTAATTCAAAAACATTAAAAAATATCAAACATTTAGTAATTTTCTTCTGTTCTTCAGTTGCCCAACAAATACACCAATAAAACAATGGATATTATTATTTGCCAAAAACTATTGATTTTTATATTACTTAATGGTTTCATATTTGAAGGTAAGTCATAAAAACTTTATATAAAAAGCAGAGAAAACTTTTTTTTTGTATGTTTTGCTGAACGGAAAGTAAGTTTATTCATCACAACAACTCGTTGTCAAACAAAATGTTTTTTAGTTCAAAAAAACTATTATTTTTGAGTTAAGATCTCTTACTTTTGACAAAAAGATTAGGAGAAGAGAAGACGACTTTCCCTTTCAATAGTGAAGAAAACTGAAATTGAATTTATTATTTATTATCAAAAAAAAAGTTTATTAAATGTTATCCTATTTTATGTGACACTAAAACCAGAAGTAAAAATACAATCAATTCATTGTTATTGTTATTAAATTTATTTCAATTTTAATGAGTCATAAAATATTTTGAATAGTTTTTAGTTATAATTACTTTTGAAAGTAAGACTTGAATTGAAAACAAAACTCAATTTCAATACAATTTATAGTTTTGAAAATAAATATGTTTTCAAATCGTCAAAAAAATTATAATTTAATTTGATTTAAACATCAATTGATTGTGAAATTCAATAAATTATTTAATTTTATTGAATTATAAATAATTTCAAAATTTGCAGTAAATTTTGATTTCAAAGTGAAAATAACTGTAAAATTATGTTTTAGGCCTTATATTCAAGCCTTTGAATGGTGTTTATGAGAGACAGAGTAGACATATGGACATGACTTTTAGAGATACACAAAAGGGCTTTCAGTCCTCTTTCATCTAATCATAAGTTAGGATTTGCTTCAAAAATATTTGAAACTAAAACTGAAAGAAACCATTGATTTGAAGATTGTTTTGCAACTGAGCTGTGATTTTATTAATCATTGGAGGGTTTGGAGCTAAACGAGAAGCAAAGGTGCAAAATAAGGACTATTTATTTATTTCTCGGTTTTAGGCTATGTATTGAAAGAAACACTGTTAGCACTGGTAGTGGAAAGTATAGAAACACTCGAAAGAAAACCAATAAAAATAAATTCACTGTTTTGTGAACGCAATGAATATTTTCTTTGTATTTGTTGTTTCGGTTTCAACGAAATGCACAATATTTTCACACAAATAGTATTCAAAGGAATTTTTATTGAAAATCGTTACCACTTTTGTTGACAACTCCTATGTTAAGACAGAGGTGTGCAGAAGGGGTCGACAATAAAAGCATTGAATCTCTCCATAAAAAGTTTCCCAGGTTAAAATTAATCCAACAATGTAATAA
Source organism: Pantelozetes paolii (assembly GCA_034687845.1). Classification (NCBI taxonomy): domain Eukaryota; kingdom Metazoa; phylum Arthropoda; class Arachnida; order Sarcoptiformes; family Oribellidae; genus Pantelozetes; species Pantelozetes paolii. The sequence goes on from JAQGAT010001812.1 coordinate 8,539, forward strand.
AAATGATATTACCCCTGAATTTTAAATAAAAGCTCAATAAATATAACATTGACAAACTTAACCCTGGGTCACAAACTATTACTGTTAATCAAGAATAACTACTTTCTTATTCAAAACGTTTTTTTGCATTTATGCATAAAATGAATGAATCCTTAACTCAATTCACGGATCATTTGAAACAATTTTCAATTCAATTAAGAAAATTCAAAATAAATTCAAAATAAATTACTTTTTATATTGAATTCAATTTCTCTTTATTTCAATTCAACACTGAATTTCTTATGCCATTCAAACACTGGTAACAAAAGACAGAGAAAAAAACAGATTTTGTCTTTAATTAGAAAAATTCAATCAATATTTTTGACTAAAAACATAATATTTAGACTTAAAATAGGAAATACAGTCTAATATCTGTTGTCAAACAGTATTAAAACAAATGTCCGATTGAAAAGTGTGACAAATAGTGGACAGCAATAAAGATTGATCACAATATTTATGGGTTGAGTCAAAAACACCGAACCTTTAGCTGCAAATGGTCTGCAATTTTTGTGAACCCAAAACTCATTTCATTGCAAATGTAATGGATTTATATATTATATAAAATTATTTCATAAATGAACGACTCATTTGAGCGCTTAATACACAAATCAATAATAATATTATTTTCAGACAATATATTATATCAAATATAAGTTAATTCTCACTCAACTAAAACACATACAGACTATCTGTTTGGCAATTATTTATCAATAAATTGTTTTATTAATAACAAGTAATTTGTGAATACATTCATCACATCATTGTATGGTTTGACTGAAATATTGCACTAAAATTCACTCTCTTTAGTACTGAAAGTAAAATATTTGGTTCATTGCTGTAATAAAAGGGGTATTTAGTGTTTCAATCAATAATTTTTAATTAGCTTTTTTTGCGGACAAATTATTAGTCAAATAATATAAAGATTTATAAAAACATGTCATAAAAGTAGTTTTGATTAAATAGTTTTGTAATGATTGGCATATATTTCATGAGTTTGTGAAATATTTTCATATTTTTTATTTTGTTTTATTTGTCTTTTAATTCAAATATTAATCAATTTTATGAAAAATTTACAAAAATATATAATAAATTAAAACAACTGTTATAGACATCACGAATATGTGTGAAAGTGAAGTCAACTTTAAGTATAACTTAACGACCACTTCATTGCACGAAATGTTTCTTCAATTAAATCTGTTTTTAATTAAAATATTGAACCAAAAAAACGTAATGAAGTTTTCGCATAAAAAATGCAATAAATTTTATACAATTTCTTATCTCATCTGTCAATAGATTTTTCAGTACTGTATTTGCTTTTCGTGTCTTTAATATAATATGATTACAAAATAGGAGCGAAAGAAAAGTTGTGCAAAGATTTTGTTATCTGAACGAGTCGTTAGTCATTTGCAAAGACTTAACGAAACTAATTAAGAGTACATTAGATATAATTACAAATGAATAACAACATTATATTTCAACTGATTTTGCAATTAATTATATGTTATTTAATTTAATGATAAAATTTGAACTCAAAGTGAGATATATTTTGAACCAAAAAAACGTTAAGATTATAGTGTTGTCAACAAATCATCATTTAATGCAGTTTTTGTGTATTGTTTTGACAAAACATTAGTTGAAATATAAAAATATATATTTTGTGTGTTTTGTATTCATATTGTGATAACAAATGAGTTAATAATATTGTCATTCAATAGTTTTGTAATCGCTTTGTGACTGAGAAGTGATGTTTGAAAAGACGTGTCAATTGTTATTCAAATTAATTTGATTTCCAGTTTCGTAACAAAACTTATTTTGTTATGCATTTGATATTGATTTTGACTTTTAGACAGAGTTTTAGTGAAGAAGGGATTTGTGTTTGAATTTAATAGTAGTTTTTTACTCAAAGAAATAATTTAAAGATTAAAGCAATCAATAATTGAAACAAATATACATTTAATTCAAAGTTTTTCTTTCAAATTAATTATAAAACAGATAAACATTAAAACATTATTTGAGTTTAAAATTCATTTTATCTTTAAAGCAATTAATTGTTGTGAATATCATTACCTACCAGTGCTCTAATGTAAGCCAATGCAGGCATAATGACAAACATTTTCTCATTTCAATAAAAGACATTTTATTTTATCGTTTTATCAATTATTAAACTTTTGTTCAATAGATTGTAATTCATTTGCATTGCATTGCAGTCAATGAAGAGTTGGCTCTTATTTTGGCGAAAATGAAATTGAAATTCAAAATAATAGCAAAAATAATAGCAAACAGTTTAGTCTCTAATATAATAACATATTTGAGGTCCGGATATAAAACATAATTTGCTTTTCGTTATGTCTTTCAAACATTTATGCAATAATTTTCGCCAAAAAGTGTTCAAAAGCTCTGTCAATATCAGGGGTACAAATGGGTAATGAAATACAATATACTGTTATTATAGGAGATTCACATGCATTTGTCTCCAATACTGTGCAAGGTCCCCTACTAATAGAATGTCATTCCCCTGCTCTCCTATCTAACCCTGAATAATATACTTTACTTTTGCAATTGTTTGAATGGATGCTTACATTCATTCAAACGGAAGTGTTATTCCGCACCTTTATGTTGTGTGCAATCATCAGTCGAAGTGGTGGTCCAGTGCTAAACACAGGACAAACAGCAAACACCAAACCCTTATCTAAAGTCATAGAAAATATAGTAAATTCTCATTAAAATCATTAAAATTACTTCAAAACGCTTTCAACAAATGATTTATTCA
>JAQGAT010001813.1:0-11346 GCA_034687845.1 Pantelozetes paolii
TGATAACTCATTAATGTCTAGACTGTTATATTATTTTTATCCAATCATTTAGCGGTTGTTTTCATTTGAAGTATAGATTAGTTTTGAAATCAATTTTATTTTAAGAAAATGATAAAAACAAACCAAAAAACAATGATTTTATGATATCTTGGATTAAATTTTATTGTTTTCTTAATTCTCAACAAATAATTGGCGACTCGATTGCACTTTAATGAACAAAATGTCTTCAATTTTAATATAAATAAAATATTAGTGAAAATGTAGTGATTTTATAGATAAGGGTTGAATCAAAAAGCTTATTGTGATCTTAGTCTCTGGTAATGCCTTTGAGACTATCATTAAAGTTATAGAATATATAATAAATATTTGATTTATGTTTTTGTTTTTGTAATAAATTTCAATTTTCATATGTATTTATCGCACAATATATTAAGATTTAGGTGAAAATCTTAACATCAGTTTTCATTTAATCCCAGGTTATCTCAAATTTTCGCATCATTTTAGGAAATATTTTTGAATAAAATTCATTATATTTTGTTAACATTACTTCAAAAGTGCTATTATTTATGAAAACATTATTTCAATCAATTGAACAGAAACTTCAAAATCAAAACACAATGAATGAAAATATTGAGAAAAAATTGTTTTCTGACAGAAATGTATGAAAAATATCTTCAATTTTACAACAATTTGTTTTCAAAACACAAATCATTGCTGACAACTACAGACAACTGCAAACAACAAGGCTATTCTCTATAAACTCTCATTCCTTCCCCCATCTCTTTCATAAGTAAACATGAAATGAATTAATTGAGTATTTGTGCGATATTTGCCAAAAAATTAATTCAAACAAAAACTTTGAAAATTATTTTAAACGTAAATAGTTTTGAAATATTAATGAATTCAATGACAAATGAGTCAATGATTGAGAAACTAATTAATGACTTAAACAATAATCACTCGACAGAAGGAAAGGTATGCATAAAATCTGCTTAACTGTCAATTCATCATTCATTTGCCAATCAATTCATGTTTATTGAAGTATTGATAATTTTAACTTCAGGGACATTTCATATTCTATTGCATATTAAACAAATTCCCAGTTTTTTATCCCATAAACTGCCCACAAAACAAATGCACAAATACTCCTGGTCACATTATATTTGACATATTCTTGGTCATATTTGGTATATTCTTGATCACATAGTCTAGCCATCAGAATATTCTTGAAGCGGATGTGGAGTGACATCTATTATGAGTATTATTGTTTCAATTCGTCCATAATATGGCTGTTTATCAGCTGTTGGTCTGTTAGACAGTTAGACGCCATTCATATACAGAGCGCCAGTGAAGTAAACTTTTTACAGTCTACTCGTCCCCCAAAACAAATGAAGTCGTCATAAGGAGACTGTCCACTCGTGTAACCTGAGACCACCCCCGTTCACACGCGTCCATACTTTGTGAAGAGCACTCCGATTGGCTATGAATTGCAAAAATAGTTGACTTTTTTAAAGACTATAATAGACTTCACATATGATGTCAATGAACGCAATCATTGACTCAAATAATAACTGAATTTATTTATTAATCAATTAATTGTTGTTTTAATTAACCATTCATTCAATCATTTGCTTATAATTTAAACAAATTTCACTCAAAATCTGCAAAAATTATTAATTTTTTAATTAAATAAAAATCACTTTTACATTGAATTACAACTCATTTTGAGGTAAAAAATAACACTTTTTTCAATGACTTTTAGTTTTAATTTGTTTTTTCACTTAATTAACAATTTTTTCAAATCATTTCTCATTTAAATTGTTTTTCATTTCAATTAATTTAAACGTATTTTCAGTTGAAATTGAAATTTCATTTACTTTTTGTCTGAAAATCAGATGTTTTTCTGGTTTTGTGTTTTGTATTGCGTTTTACACAACATTTCAATCAATTTATTGACAATTAATTGACATTTATTTTTCATTCAATATTTTTCCCACCCTTTGACTCACAAAAGGGGCGAAAATGTGCGAAAATGAGTTGATATCTACCGTTTCGACCCTTATTTGTGATGAATTCAGTCAACAGTGGCTCAAACGACACGAAAGCCGTGTTCTGGCGGTCAAAGACTTCCGAAGTCATTGGTCACGAGTGGTTCCCAAACTCTTTTCACCACAACTGGACTGCGATTGTCTTAACATTGAGTTCAATGAAAATGAAGTGAAGAATCAATTGATAGCACCGTTAGAGAGGTTTATAACTGGTGTCCGAAGTCCTCAAACGATATTTTCCAAACTCAACCAAACCGATGATCCGCCGACTCTTTGCGGCCGTATATTCAAGTCCGGAGAACCGACCTATTCGTGTCGGGACTGTGGTTTGGATCCCACGTGTGTGCTGTGCGTCGACTGCTTTAGTAATAGGTATTCAATGATTGAAACAATTGTTTGAATCAATGATTTAATTGCTTTCTATCTATCGGTGCTCTACAACAGCACTCATAAGACTCATCGCTACAAAATGAGTACATCTAGTGGTGGATCGGGTTTTTGTGACTGCGGTGACAAAGGTATTAATAAACGATTTCATAACACCATTCCTTTCTAACAACTAATCCTGTTTTCAGAGGCCTGGAAGTCAAACCCTTTCTGTGATATTCACATTCAAGGCGTGAATTCATCGGTAAATGAATTTTGAAATGAAATTCAATTGAATTAAAGTCTCGTTTAAACCCTTAAACCCTTAGGAAAGCGAAGGAAACCCTTTGAAGAGAGTTCCGCCGGAGTTCTCAGATCTGATCGACAAAACACGTCTTGTCTTCAAAGCTGTTCTCATGTATTGCTTTGAGATCCTGACCTGGAATAACAACACAACACTACCCGAAGATCTGGTCTATAAAGAGGAGGACTTGACTGCAGACGCGGAACCGGAAGACACTTATGTAACGATGCTTTTCAACGATGAGATCCATACCTATGAACAGGTGATCAATACTCTCAGCCGTGCTATCGATTGTCTCGCAAAGGAGGCCATAGAGTACGCGACAACTATTGACAGAGAGGGCCGGAGTATTGTTAGGTGCTCTTCAAGTCTAACCTGCTATCAGGTGAAGGTCTCAATAGAAAAGATTACTTCAAGACATGGGAGCAAACCATTACGAGTGGATGTAATGCATACCAGTGTTGTTGCGCACCAGACGTTTGCCACTCGACTCTTGAATTGGTTGCAAGAAATCCTCGGCTATTGTCAGGCTTTCCGCTATATATTGGCCGAAGTGTTGATGTCTAGTGAACTGTTTGAAGAGGAAGGAAGTGCTTCATCAGAGTCTCCACTTCTGGAGTTGATTATGAGAGCCGACACTCAGTTATGGAAATCAATGCGAAACCAATGGCACCAACTGTTCATCAGTGGTCTACTAATGGAGGCCCGGAGTAAGAAAGAGTTCGCAAAACTGTTTATCAGAAACTATACACAACTCATGAATGACTTCATTCTTGACGATCACGAACACAATATGTCGATCACAGCACTGTCTGTCCAACTATTCACTGTCCCATCGCTGGCGCACGCGATGATTGCCGAAGAGAATGCAATTGTTGTGCTGTTGAAGACATTTCTGATTGAGTGCGGCCGCCATCGCAACCACGACGGGAAGTTGGCTTTTGAACGAAACCAATCGGCGATTTCGGTCTTCCGAAGAGCCCATTATATCCTCTTTGACCTGAAGTACATATTAGCGGTCAAACCGAGCGAATGGACCGACGATTTGAGGAAAAACTTTTTGTTGGGTTTGAATACTTTGGTCGATATGTTGAAGTGGATGCAGGGTATGGACGCTGTCGTCAGACAAGTGGGACAACACGTCGAGTTCGAGGCCGAGTGGGAGACGGGAGTCAATTTGCAGTTGAGATTAGCGCCGATCGTTGGTCTGGTAATCGACTGGTGCTCATCAGACAGGGAGGCACTCATTAAAGCGTTGAGATATACACTCAAAGAATTGGCAGAATTTATAAGCAATTGTCAGACAAGCGAATGGGAGTTATGTGGATATCGGGCCCAATGTCTTGAGTATGACGTGTCCTCAATGCCAGTGACAATACATTTGCCGTTTTCACGACTAGTGGCCGGACTGTTGCTGCAGTTGGGAAAGTATGACCTAAACTATAACGAACCGAACTTCTTGGTCGGCAAAAAGCCAACACCCGTTCAGTTGATTGAACTGCCGCTCAGGACTCAGGTCATGATCGCCCAGTTTAGGGCCGGTATGTGGCGTCGGAACGGCTATAGTCTTGTAAATCAGGTGTATTTCTATCACAACGTGAAACTTCGGGATGAGATGTATGACAGGGATATACTTATGTTACAAATCGGTGCCGCGAGGTCTGAGCCCAACGAATACCTAATCCATGTCCTCAACAAATTCAGTCTATTATTCTGGGCTCAGGATAGCTATGAGGGCGTCAACAGAAAGCCAGAGGAGGACTACGTCCGCCAAACGATATCATTGGTCGAAGAGTTCTTAGGACTCATTCTTATCGTCATTTCTGAGCGCTTTGTTCACGGCGTCGGGAAAGTGACTCTCGAGGACAGAATCAAGAAAGAGATAATTCAATGGCTTTCGATGGAACCGATGACTCACTCAGAACTCGTCAAATATCTGTTGCCAAAAGAGACCATTCCTTACGACTGTAGCATTGAAGACATCATCAAAGAAGTGGCCACTTTTCGGCGGCCAACCACTCCGACGACTGGAAAATATGAATTAAAAGCCGATTATTATAAAGATTTCAATCCATTCTTCTATCACTACTCACGTCAGGACCAGTCCTGTGCTGAAGAGATGCAGACAAAGCGTAAGAAACAGAACGGAGAGGAACTAATATGTTGTCCGCCGCCCATACCTCCAGACTTTATGCCACAGTTCGCAGCCATAACTCATTTAATCGATTGCGATGTTATGCTTCATGTGATCGCTTGTGTGCTGAAGAGGACGTGTAATCTTCACGCCGTGTCCTTCTCTGAGACACAGTTTGAGAAAGTATTGCATTTGATTGGCGTTGGTTTACACGAAGAGACGAAGGGAACGGTTCCGGAGTTTAATTTTGCCCAAAAGTGTGTTGAGAAAGGGATTGTTGTCTTATTGGAGGAATGTATGGTTCGGCCTATCGTTTCCCGCATTGATATCCACAAAGACTTATTGAAATGGACTGTAAATAAGTTTAAGGAAGTCTTGCGGACAAAGGAAACCGATTTTGTGGTCCCGAACGACAAAATGGATGAAATGAGTGATAAATCTGAGTCTAATTCTTCGGTGAAGTCTAAACACGACCGCAAAAAGAACGCAGAGATTGCGGCCAAACGTCGGGAAAGGATTTTGGCTCAGATGTCGGCGCTTCAGAAGAGCTTTATTAGAGAACACCAGGACTTCTTCAAAGAGTGCGAACCGAGTGTTTCGAACTCAGATTCTTTGATGGACTTAACGGTCGCCGCAACTAATGTCGAACCGATATGTGTCGGAGAGCACCAAAGGGGAAGAGCTTTTACTAATGAAGTCCACACTTGTATCCTATGTCGCGAAGAACAAGAGGTCACTATAACTGGTCGTTGTTTAGTCTTATCCGCGTTTATCCAAAGATCTACTGTTCTCTCGAAGAATAGGGAACGGAAGCTCTGGAGTGATAGTGAAAGTATGGACCCGTTATTTGTCACGTCTGACCTCTACTTCGGGCCACAGATAAGCACTTGTGGTCATGTTATGCATAGCGACTGTTGGCAGAAGTTTTTCGACTCAGTTCTGGCCAAAGAAAGGCGACGACCGATACGTTACGGACGACACGTGAGCTTCGATGTCGACAAACATGAGTTTCTTTGTCCACTCTGTGAATGTCTGTCCAATTCTGTTATACCGATAATACCGGCGACCAATACTGACGCCAAGAAGACGATTGAGAGGTCAAACATAACGGTTACCAATTGGTTGGTCGGTTTGCACGCTATCGTCGAAAAGGCTAATCCCGTTTGGATTAAAGATCAGTCGCTCAACGGTTAGTCTGTTTTTGATTGAAATCAATAAATCAGTGAATATCTGTCCATTAGAATCAGTCGGAGATCGGTTTGTCTGTCGTTTTCTGCCGCACCTCAAAGAAATCCTGTCCAACGTTCCGATTGAGGCCAAAGAATGTCTCGAAAAACTGTTCGATGAATATCACGAAAGCATTGCCGACAACGAAGAGCTCTCGACCTCACTCTTGGATGTAATGAAGAACTTCGCACAAGACGTCTATACCGTAAGTATTCGTCAGTTTTCTTAAAGAATACAATTCTAACCAAACTATTGGTGGACTCAGACATCACTTCTGGTGAACCCAAACCCAGACGACGATAGGGTGTCTCTAATGACTTACTGGTCGTGTGCTTACACTCTTCACTCAATCGAGCGAATGCTTCGATTGGAAGCCAAACCTATTTTCTCTGACCTCTCGTCCCGTAAATACAATTGCCTGCAGGCAATGGTTCGGTACATCGGCTCCAGTATTGCTGTCTTCAACGGTCCGGTAATGAAGAGCCACTGCATCCGAATATTGCGATATCTATTGGTCAACGACTATCACATCTCAAACTCTAACTGTGCTCTGGATTTGGACGCCTTGTCTCTAATCATATCACTAGTGATCACAACTCCGTCTCTTTTCCTCTTCGATAACGACTCCCACTCTAACAGTAAATTATATTCAATGCCTTTGGGAAACGTTTCCGACAAACACTACGTTAACCTGATCCTAGTCTTTCATATGGTTCAGGTATGCATACCATTCCCCTCCTCTCTGACAGTGCTTTCATTTCATTTTTTATTTCAGATTATTTTGACACAAAAAGTGGACAATTATAGCGAAGAGCCGATGGAAACGGACGAGTCGTTCAATAGTCAGAACAACGGTTCGGTTAATAAGATATTGCATTCATTTTATTCAGATGTGATGACAGCCTCGGGTCAGACCAACCATAAGGTGCCGAATGCGCTGCAAATAGAGCTGTCATTGAAGTCAAGTTTATTACCATTTCTTCGTTCGGTTTCTCTGTTTTTTCATTTCTTGTCAAACGTTTCTCCGCCGCAGAGACTCAGGGACTCAAACGAATCGTTCACTTCTACCGAAGAGTTTGATATTCTTTGCCAATACTTGGGTTTGAGTCCAAAGTTTTCAGTCATTTTGGAGAGCAGTTCTCTGAGACAGTTGGCACTGATATGGGCCCGACATCCCAGAGTCAATCTAATCATTAGTCAAAAGCCCACACAACTTGAGTCTCCGATTGAGAATCCGCCCAAACTTATAGCCCAACCCCACCAACTCAACCATTTAGTGGATTTACCCAACGATTACAGCGATCTCATCAACAGTGTGTCTCAATTCACTTGTCCTAACAGTGACGGCGATGACTCCCGTTCCCCAACAATGTGTTTGGTTTGTGATTGCATTTCATTTCTCTTTTCAGTTATTAATAAACAATTGTTTTGTTAATAGATTTGCGGAACTATTCTCTGTTCGCACAGCTATTGCTGTCAGAAGGAGTTGGAGGGAAGTATGGTTGGGTCGTGCACCTGGCACTCACACTTCTGTGGCGCCGGCCAGGGATTGTTCCTCAGGATTAGAGACTGCAAAATACTACTGTTGGCCGGGAAGACAAAAGGTATGATTACATTGCGATTAACATTACAATCGATTTAATACTCAATCGCACCGTTAGGTTGCTATTTGCCGCCGCCTTATATCGACGAATACGGGGAGACAGACCAGGGACTGATTAGAGGCAATCCGCTGCACCTCTGCCACTCGTCTTACGCGGAATTACATAAACTATGGCTAAGACATGGCATACCGGAGCAAATAGCACACGCATTGGAGACGTCGAGCAATTTGGCGGCATTTAATTGGCAGTTATTATAGACTTATCCGTAGTTTTGATGAAAACTTTAATTGAAATATAATTTTACAGAAAATTTTAAACAAATATTTAAATGACTTTCAATTGAAATATAAATTTGTTTTTTACAAAACATTTGATGAAATGATGAAACAATTGATTAATATATGGATTGTTAAACAGTTTTTCTACATTTGCTCACTATTTAAGTGTAAATTAATATCTGTTGTAATATTTGATCAGTTTTTTAGATATCTGTCCAAAAATCGTTTGATTTTTATTTAAGTATAGATTAAAAACATATTTGTATTAAATGTTTGTAATTATTGTTTGATTTCTGTTTAAAATAATGTCTTTTTATTTCAAATTTCAATAAAATATGAAATTTAATACTGCATTGAAAAGTCAAGTGAGAGAACAGGGATCACAATCCTGATGGAGACTATTTCCAGAATACTACCGATCCTTTGGAGTGGTTTTATGCTAACGAAGCGCTCAATAATTAAACCAAAATATTAGTTATAAATGATTTTATTTTAATCAAAATTACAATTCATTTTAATATCAAATAAAAAAAGAAATTAAATGTAAATTAACTCTAATTTAGAGCACATTTGATGACAATTTGAAAGTTTGAAACCAATGATGACTTAATGTGATAACAGTTTAACGTAAAGTCAAGACAAGAGTCATCAATGGTTCCAAACTTACATGGATTGAAACCATTGTCCAGAAATGGTTCACTTCTTTGACCTCTTGTTCGGCCGATCATTGCCTTTATTGGCCGGCAGTTTAACCGTCGGCACAAAATACACTCCTTTGGCCTTCAAATTGTTGATGTGTTTGTCCAACAGCTTAACCGGTAGTTCAATGTCATCGTCTTCTTCGGGTTTAAAGCCTTCTATTGGACGCAAACGACTGATGGGAACCACTCCTCGACTGAACTAAAAGACAAAACAAGAAAATTCAAACAAAATGAAGACAATTATCCATCAATTCCTTAACCCATACCTCCGGCGGATCAAAAAACCTGACGTCATATGACTTGTGGTCGGGTTTGACGTCAATGACCTTCGCGGGCCAAAAGGGGTAATTCCCGAACTTTGCGAACACCAGTTCGTGGGGCGGATCGCATACCAAAGTGAACCAGTCGTGCGGATCGTCTGCAATGTCATACGCGATGTCAGACGAGTATTGATAGCAATCGACGCAAAGCTTCAGTTCATTGATTTCGTGATCAAATCGTTTCTCAAATTTTGACATTTCGTCCAAACGTTGTTTGAAATCGCTTTCAACGCAAACCATATAATTGTGGACAAAGTGTTTGAAGTCATTCACCACTTCTTGGAGTTTATCATACGATCCGTCAATCGCTTTGTTCTTAATGGACATCAAATCCATTGCCTTAAACACCAGAACACTTGTCTTGTCGTCAAAAGGGATGATATATTTGACACAAATCTGTGAATCATAACTAAACTCCAAATTATTTATCAAAAGGAAAACACATTTATTTAACACTTGTTTTGAGATCTGATTCACTTTCAGAGAGTCATCGGTTTGGCGTAAAAGTCGGCAATAAATGCATTCAAAGGTCTTTTCGTCCAAACCTTTCGGCGATTTCTTATCGGCTTTCAGACAATGCGAATGAAAGGCTCGGAAACACGTCTTGCAGTCAATGAGTGCTTCGTTTCCGCGAACGGAATGGCAGTCAAAGCAAATCCAATCGTTAGTCAACTCTCCGAACAGTTTTCGGTCAAAGTTTGCCGAATATCTAAACATTTAAATCAATTATAAGTAAAACAAATCATTTAAAACACAATCAAAGACTTGATCTGAAAATCAAACGATTCCTCGACAGCTATGAGTCCGTCGGCAACCGCTTTGTCCACCAATTCATTGATCCGGTGTTCACCGAACTTAAGGTCAAACTCGTCGAGCATTTTGTTGGACAGCATTTGGTGTAAGTCTTCACGTGTTTTATGCCATTCAGTGGTTCCGAGGATTCGCCACAACTTTGTTATCATTTCCGTTGAAGTCCTTCGGATATATCTGACCATTGATTGGGTTCGCAATCCATCACTCGATTGGGTGTTTGAGTCCACTTTTGAGTCCACTTTGGGTTCGGTGTCTGAATTGGTATTCAATTGAATACCACTTTCGACAACCAATTGGTCTTCACTTTGGACTTCAGTCATACCATTGGTTGCCATCATTTGAGTGTCATTTGAATGGATGTCTAAATTGATGCCAAAGTGGTCGCCATTTGTGTCACTGTTTTGTCGATTGTCTTCAATCTCTTGCAGACAATCACTGGTATTGTCTTTGTCTTCAATTGAACTCATCTTTGACACTGTTTTAGAGAAATTAATTATACTTTCATTACATTTGTCTCTACTTTTGTCTCTCATTATGTTTGAAGTGAAGTCAATGAGCCGTTCCTTCAGTTTCTTTGTGTTGTATTTAATGGCAAATAACAACAAATCAATTGATGACTCGATTGTGAAGTTTTGACACAAAATCTCTTCACAAATGCTCTTCAAATCAGACACACCATAGATATCACTGCAAACTAACAGCTCTTTAGGATTGGATCCGATTTCAGGTGCAGTTCCGGTGTATATGAAGCACAAGAACTGTTCGAAGACTTTCACTTCTGTGTCATTGATTTCAATCATATTTTCATTACTTTCCTTCATTCCTGTGGTAAACAATGTGTGGAAGTACTCACTTCTGGCACTGAGAATACACTTGTGAGCCATAAACACCTTTCCCTTCACAACGATCTCCAGATCTGAAAACTCTTTGCAATTAATAATTGATTTGAAGTTTTGGATCAGATTTTTGCCGATATTTTCGGAGACATTGGTCTCAGTCTTGAAGTGAGTTATTTCCCACCGGATAGTGATCTGAGAGTCGGAAAGGGAGTCCCCATTGAACTGAAACCTCAGATTTATGCGATCCAACCTATGATTGACTTTTGATCTGCGGCTGAAAGGGTCGCAAAACCTCGGATTAGACTCAGAGTTCAATCTCATCGCAAACTTGATGTCAATATCCACTTCCGATTCATAACTGTTGTGCAAAACTAACTGTATTTTAAAGGCATTTACTTTTTCGCGGATTTTCTCTAAACGTAAAAACCATTTCGTGTTGTCTTTGGTCTCAAACAACGGACTCTTAATGAGGTCTTCATCCAAACTCCGGGTCCATTGATAGGTGTATTTGGTTGCGAGACAATGGAGAGAATCCTCTTTAATGTCTATGGCTTTCAACTCATGAGTGATGTCTTCTTCGTTTGCTTTCCGTTTAAGCGTTGATCTAATGATTGGATGTTTAGTTTAAAACTAAGACTTAATTGCAATTCAAATACCTTTCCATTGATTTCAAGGGATTTTAAATACAATTCAAATATAAATGAAAAAACAA
>JAQGAT010001814.1:0-11335 GCA_034687845.1 Pantelozetes paolii
TTCAGTTTTACTCTTAGTTTGCATTCTCTGTCCACTCATGGATTGTGGCACCACTTCAGACAACACTGATTTTATACCTGCTTTGGGAGCACTTGAGTTATGCGTGTCTGGCGGGGCTGGCAGTGCTCATCCTCTTCATACCATTTCAGGGAATAATGGGAAAGTGTTTTCAGACAGTGCGCCGAAAAACGGCACAATTGACAGACAATCGGATTAGGATTATGAATGAGATAATCACAGGAATGCGTGTAATCAAGATGTATACCTGGGAGAAGCCATTCGCACAGTTGGTTGATTTGGCGCGAAAGTGAGAGCACTCTATGAGAAAAAGGGAGACAATTATTTTAACCATGTTCAAATTATATTTTCAAACACAGGAAAGAAGTGAAAAATATCCGGAACTCAAGTTTTCTTAAAGCAATTAATCTCTCCTTTTATTTCGTCGCTTCAAAGATAGTGTTGTTTTCGTGTCTAATCACTTACGTATACATTGGAGAGACCCGTCTCACCGCCGAAGTAGTCTTCGTCACATTGGCTTACTTTAACACAATGAGGATTACTGTCACCAAACAGTTTCCCACTGCTATCGCAGCCATGGCTGAGATGTTGGTCGCCTGCAATCGCATTGAGGTTTGCCATTGAGTTCATTGGTAACACCCCCTTAAAGTTTTACCCCTTATTTGTTAGACGTTTTTAACGCTCGACGAAATCTCTGATAATAATCCGCTGAAAGAGAGTTCAAGTGAGGAACAGTTGATAGGAAACGGAGGTTTAGATAATGGATGTAAAGCTAGTAATGGATATAAAAACCTTAACAATAACTCCCCTGTGAAGGGGGTATTTGTCGAGCACTTGACCGCGCGTTGGAATGAAGTAATTAAAACTTATAACTTAAACAATGCCTTAAATTAAGGGGTATTTTACTGATTAAATAGGAGATCCCGGAACCAAATCTCAATGACATCACTGTTGAGGTCAAGACTGGAGAGTTGTTGGCTGTTATCGGTTCCGTTGGCAGTGGAAAGGTATGTCAAATGTGTTTCAATGACTGTAATATTAATACTAAACTTCATTTAGAGTTCATTTTTGCTTTCAATACTTAATGAGTTGTCGTTAGAGTCCGGTTCCCTAATAGTGGAGGGGAAGGTGTCTTACGCACCACAAGAGTCGTGGGCTTTCATGACATCAGTGAAGGAAAACATTTTATTTGGTTCTGAATATAATGAAGAAAAGTATAGAAAAGTGGTTCACATCTGTGCACTGGAAAGGGATTTCAAACTCTTCCCATACGGCGACAAAACACTGGTTGGAGAGGGCGGGGTGTCGTTGAGTGGGGGCCAGAAGGCACGGATCACTTTAGCCCGCGCTCTATACCACGAAGCGGACATCTACTTACTGGACGACCCCCTGTCGGCAGTGGACGCCTCCGTCGCTAAACATATATTTCAAAAGTAGTGTTGATTTCAGTTTCAAATGTATTAATCATTTCTTATAACCAAACCCTTCCCCACAGGTGTGTTGTGGAGCACCTGAAAGATAAGGCAAGAATACTAGTGACACATCAGATCCAGTTCCTCAAAAATGCACACAAGGTAATGGTGTTAAAGGAGGGCAAGTGTATAGCACTGGGAAGTTATGATGAGTTGACTAAAGCGGGCATTGATTTCATGTCTTTCGTGAAAGAAGTGAAAGAAAACAAAAACACGAAAACAGAGAAAACGGATGAGAATATTGTGGTCAGACATCTAAACCGAGCCCTTTCTGTCAGTCCCTCCCTCACCAGCAGTATTGGCGACATATCTGATGGACAGGTAGAGGAAGTGTTGGATGTGATCGAAGATGAGGACCAGAAGGTTAAGGAAGAGAACAAAGAGATTGGATCTATTGATTCCAGTGTTTATATGCAGTACATTAGAGCCGGTGCGGGACCTGTGCTCGCATTCATCACATTCTCCTCTATATTGCTATCCCAGGCCTTCTATCAGGGAAGTGATTACTGGCTCTCAATTTGGTAATACATTTCCCATTCAAACAATTCATTCACTAAATGATCACAATTTAAGGACCAATGAAGTGGACAGGGATGAGGTCGGGGATCAGACATTCAATGCTATCATCTACTCGTGTCTTATCGGTGGTCTTCGTGATGTGTATGAGATCTTCAGTCACTCTTCACAACAGAATCTTCTATTCACTACTGAGAGCACCAGTTTCCTAATAGTGGACGGATAGGTGTCTTAAGCACCCGAAGCATGGATTCAATAGTAATGTTATTAAAGTATAAATTGATTTATTGTTGAATTGATTGTCAATTCTCGCGATTATTAACATTAAAATCAATTAAACTTTTGTTTTATTATTCAAATAACGAGACGTTAAATGAGTTTTGAATTGAATAGTAATTACAACTGAAAATAAAATTCAATTATTATTTATCCATAAATTGTCTTATATTTTACTGAATGGCTGGAATCGCTGTTTTAGTCACTGATGCCAGTGCTCAGGGTTTATATATTTGCGTTAATTTTGAATGAGATTTTAATTTACTCTTCATTTAAGGAATAAAACCGATTCTCAAAACCGTTTCCAAAGAAGGCCTCAAAAAGAGACTCAAAATTCTCTTATTCTTTGACGGCTTTAAGGGACTCATGGATTGGACCCCAATCTCAGTTAAATCGTCTGACTTTGAAGTCATCATTGAAAAGGTTTGTATTAAAACTTAAACAACAATTGAATTGGATTTTATATATATTTCTCAAAGGGTTTGTTTGGCGGCACAGGCCTTGAAGTTCAAGACACGGAACGAAAACAATGGATAGAAATTGGATCCAAACTGTTATCCCTTGAGGTTTCAAATCTCATAGTTTTAGGAGGGGTTGACGGTATTGAGAGTGCACTCAAATTCAATGACTTCTTCAATACCAAAGGTTTTGAACTAAAATTCAAAGTAATGTTAATTTATATTCAATTTTATATCATTTTTAGATAACAAAACACATTTAAAATTGGTGTCCATTCCCGTCACTATTGAGTGGTTCAGTGGCACAGACACCACAATTGGTGTCGACTCTGCACTCAATAGTATTATCTCTTCAATTGAATCGTTGACAACAAATGAGTCAAAGTTTGTGTTTAAATACATTTTGTCTCAAATATAATAGTAATTTGTTTTAGACATCAAAAGATTGTAATTATTGAACTCAAGGGTCAGAATCGTAGTCACTTAGCACTGAGAGTAGCTATCGCTTTGCAAGCGACCGATGCTATCATCGAAGGACAAGACATGTCTATAGAGTGGATGACAGACCTGAGACGAAGATTACATTCCGTAAGAAATGCTTTTTATATATGGGTTTGAAATTAATTGTAAATTTTTACACAAATAGGAAAAAATTGATAAAAAACTCATCAGTTTTATAGTTGTAACTAACAATCCAGTCAATGCCATGCATATCAAAGACTCAATCAAACATATCTTCAATTATGTTGAAATTAAGCCCATTGGAGATGAAGACTATGGACAGTTTGCCTCCGCTTTTGATATTATATATGGCAGTCGTATGGCAGTGAAAGCCATTGAAGTAAGTATTGAATGAATTGTAGTTTTACTTCAAATCCATTAAAATTAATACTCTTTTAAGTTATTGGACGCAAAGAGTTTGAAAACACCGTTGGTTTTGACACTAAACGACTTTAATGTTATTTCCAAAGAACTGAAGCATTGCTTAAATTTAGTAAAAATTATTTTCAATTATTTTTATCTATTTCTAAATATTACTTAAATTTTAAGAATGAAAGCCGATATCAATGGATACATCAGAAAGGGTTTGCAAACAAACAAAACAAAATATCCACTGATTTCATGGGAAATCATTTTAAGACTCTTTTCTGTGTTTTCAATATTTTGAAGTATGAAATTCCGAAGCATAGGCTTCAAAGCAATACCTTTGGTATTACACAGACGGGACGGCACACTAAGTGTGGGAACGGTTCGGTGTTTTCATTCACTAAACACTGTTTATCGATGTCTGTAAAGCCAATCACTGTTTCGCTTGGATTCAAAGATCTAATCAAAACCAACACTAATTCTAATCCGATTTCTATGTCTTCAGTCAATGATATAACAAAAGTCTCAAAAAGCCATTTGAAGTCAGAACTAATTCCTCTAAAATTGAGAGCCGACCACATGATAGCAATGAATAACATTTTCAAAGACAGACATTTGAATGGATTAGTAATTATTGGCGGTTTTATGGCTCAAAAAATGCTTGAATTCATCAAACATTACTCCAATATTCAAATCCCAATGGCATTGATTCCCTCATCACTGGTCGACTACATCCCTAACGTATATAATTTAAGCACTGATACAACTCTTAATGAAACTCTGAATGCCTTCAGAAATATAGTGAATACTTCTTTAGGTATTCATAAAATATATAAAAATTTGTTAAATATTTTCAATGATTTTTATCTTTTATAGAAACAAATAGTGTTTTCATATTTCAGACAAATTCAAACGTATTCACTGAAATGACGGCAGAGTTGGTATCTGCAGATCATATGTATAAAGAAACCCAAACGATAGCTGATCTGAAAGCTATTGTTAAAAATGATGCCAAGAATTTGAGGAAAGGGATGACAACTGTTATCAGAAATCGAGTCATTGTTTTGTAAGTGTTTTGCATTGAAATTATATAAATATAAGATTTAATTGATTTTAAATTTTAATTAGAAATACAAAACTGAATGACATGTTGAGGGGATCGACGATTGAGCAGCTCTATAAAGAGGAAGGCCTACTGACCACCACTGCTCACAAAGGATTAAATATATTTACGACACATTTGATTGATTGTAGAGAACTTCAGGCCTCAAAACCATCGGCTTTGGACCGAATCTATGGCATAGTTCTGGGCATAAGAGCTGTTCGATGGTTGAGGACAAACAATAATATGAAAACCTCAAGACTGGCCACTATTTGCTTCACAGAAGATAAAGACATTTGAGTTTCGTTTCAAAAGAGTTTTTTATTGATTTTCTGATTTTATGTTTCAAAATATTTGTTCAATAAATAACTTAAAGTTTATTTTAATCAAAATTTGTTATCAAATATTTGATGAAAACTTATTCCAAAGTGTTTCCACTCATACCTAAAGTCAAAACCGACGGAAGGGTTGAATGATTTGCAAAATATTTTGTTCTTAGGATTGGATTCCGATTCGAGACTTAACTTTGAAAGACAATTAACGAAAACAATTAAATTGTTATCAAATCATAGCTTCTATACTCTCTATGGCTATAACAAAGTCGGTGACAATACCTTTCCAAACCTGACACCACTGCTCACCGGTTATTATATTTACGACATCTGGAATATCAGTGTTAAGGAGACGTTTGATTACTTTCCCTTTATATGGAAAGTAAGTGAGAATTAATTGAACATGTTCAATATATTGTACATTATTTTATTGTCAATATTCATCAAGATTGTATTTTAGGAATACAAGCGGAAAAGGTATAAAACCTTTTATATGGAAGATGCCCCTGGTATAAACACATTCAACTTTGGGAGGGCTGGTTTTGCTGATCCGCCGACTGATTACTATTTGTGGACATTTTTCGTAGCCATGAATTACTATACGTATGACTTGTGTTATTTGGATAAATCAGAGGTTCAGGTCAGTAGTGATCAAATGGTTTGCAAACACTTTCCTGAAAAAACATCTGATGTTTAGGTTTATTACGAATATCTTTACGACTTCTTGAAAGCTATGAATGAAAGGCAACAAAAGTACTTTGTCTTTCATTTCATGACCTGGCTATCACACAACTACTTCAATGATCGTGGTCAAATGTCTTGTTTGACTTCTTCATTAAAGTTTTTGACGAAAATCTGTTAACGAATACAATATTAGTCTTCTTTTCTGACCACGGGATTAGGATGGGACTCATAAAGCAGACCCTTTCCGGTAAGATAGAGGAAAGGCTACCCTTACTGAAGATTCTGGTTCCAAATAAATGGCGTAATAATAACCTAACCCTAAACCAGAACAGATTGACCACACCTTTTGATATTCACGCAACTCTTAAGCATATAATTAAAGGCAAGTATTGATTGATTTAAATGTGATTTTCATTTAATAATTGATTTATAGGTAAAGCAAACCATAGCTTAAAATACAGAAAATCATTGTTTGAAGAAATATCTAAAGAGAGAAGTTGTAAAAGTATTCCCATATCTGACCACTGGTGCGGTTGTCAGACAAGTAAACCCATTAATGATCTCAAATCCGTTCAACAATTGTCTGAATTTATAGTCAAAAATCTCAATGAAATTGTTTCAAAAGATTTCAGCGAAGAATGCATTAATTTAATACTCAATAAAACGGTTTCTGCTTTTGAACAACAATTGAATGACAAAGTGATGCGATATATAAAGTCAATGAACGATGTGGTCAACAGACCCGTCGTATTCAGTGACAAAAGCATTGAATCTGAAGTCAAGAACTATTTAATCACAATTCGTGTCAATCCTTCAAATGCTTTGTTTGAAGCGACCGTTAATTTGAATAAAACTGATAACAAAATGCTATTAATTGGAGATATTTCTAGAATTAACTTATATTCAGATGAATCGCATTGTATTAAAGACCCGTTCCTTAAAAAATACTGTTATTGTAGAGACTTGTTGTGAATATTAATAAAATAAAACAATTGTCTATTCAATCACTGAATAAATCATTTGTAATGACTTAAAGCCTATTGTAAATCACATTTTATCTATTATTTTATATCGTTTAAACGTTAGGATAGTTATGAGAGGTAGAGTGAAAATCAATATTAATCAAAGCAATTCTTAATTATTTAAATATTTAATCGACTTTATTTCATAAACACTGCATATAATATACAGTAATATTCAATATTCCTTTAAGTGTTGAATCATATAATAATGGAAATGGGTGAAAATTGTTTTAATATTTTCAATAAATATAAAAAGGGATTTATATTTCAAATCGCTAAAACGATATGTCTTATATTTCTAATTAATCACGTGATTATCGTTTCCGAAGATTATCTATCATTTCCGCATATATTTAACATTAGATATGAAACAAATAAACAAAGTATTAGTTTACCGGCAATTAATGTTTGCACCAAAAGAGACGGGATGTTTGATATTTTCAAACTAAAGGAATACCTGGGTATTGATGAAAAAATTGATGATCAGTACATGACGATACAATATTGCAACGAATAAAATTAGACCAGATTAAAATTAATAATATTCAATATTTTTTAAACAAATCAAGTTTTAATATAATGACCAAGTTCACAATAAATCCAAATTACTTCATAAAGTGTAATATTAATAAACAAACTCAGCAGATTGATTGTGCAAAATATTTCAATATAACTGTAAACATATTAAGTAATAAATTTGGTATTTGTTTTAAATATAAAGCATTAAATATAATCAAAATTGATACTTGGAAGTTTATATTTAATTCTGAAATGATTAAAATTATTTTTAGAAATTATCATAACAATAGTTTTAATGAAATAAACCAGTTCATTGAATCAAAATCAAAATTCTATGATAATTATCATGATATATATCTAACCACTGATGATAATCAGATTCATTTTGACAAGATTTACGACAAGAGTGTTATTATCGATGAATTGGGTGTCATTGGAGATGTGGTTATCAAGAAATCAAATGTTGAGTGGCTTTCACTACCATATATGAGAGAATGTAAACAATATGGTAAGTTTAGTATTTATCATTTCAGATGAACAATTCATCAAAATTATTTATTCTCCCAAGATCAAATTTATACAATTATTAAAGATATTATAGGAATTTGGAATTTTTGGTATGGAACAAGTATAATTATCTTTATAATTACCTTGTTTTCTATGTTATCTAAATTACCAAGGAAGTATAAATTACCATTTAAAAGAATATATAAATTCATCGTAAATAAAATTCATTTTAAATTCAATTCTCAATTATATCGTTATATTTTGACAATTATTGTTTGTTTATATTTAATCAAAAGTCTATTTGAAATTACTATTATTTTTTTAAAACAAAATTCAATTAAAAAATTAGAACTTATTAATAATGAACTGGATGAAAATGTCCCATTAATTAGCTTGGCAAAATTTAGTTCATTAAATTATCATGATATATATTTACAAAACACTTATAATTGTTATCTTAACTATCGTTACATTTGCAATCACTCAATATTATTCAACAAACAAATTTTTCTTGATTATTTCGCAAATCAAAATATAAGTGATTTATTTATCAACTCTGATAAAGAAATAAATTTCCTAAAACACACAAATTACACGATAAGTTATTATAAATTAGATTTTCACCTAAATATCAAACCAAATGATCAGTTAATGAAGAGTACATTAAAAAGTGATATATTTTTCTCAATTCGTGGAAATTGTTTAATATCTGAGTTAAGAGTTTTAATAATATCAGAAGAATTAGATTTACTAAGAAACAATAGAATGAATAATGAGGAAATAGGTGAGTGCACAGTATTTATGGATCTACCATTATCATTTGATCAAGATATAATAATAAGAAAGACAGCAGTAAAGTATCTTGAATTTCGTGGGAAAGGTATGTTTGAATTTATGGTGAAATAAATTATTAAGTAAATTCTAATTTCATATTTAGGTTGCAGTAATTATAATATTTATCGGCCATTGAATGCTGGGTCACATCTCTTGTGTATGAGAAAATGTGTGAGTATGTATAATAAAGTTAGATTTGGTTGTGTAGATGTTTATCGAGTTTATCAAGATCAATTTATTCATGAAAATGACATAGATTATTCTGGTTCCGAAAAATGTAAAAATATGAAACTAAAAAAATATAAAAATGATTACTCATTGAAAAGATGTTCAGAAATTTGTCCAAAAGATTGTCTTAATGTTGAATATCATTCAACTTTCAGACCAATTGAGTTGAAAATTATTGATGAAAAATATCGATACAATAATTCTGCAAAATATTTTACAATTAATTTTAAATGGGATACAAATACCATGATGATTTTATATGCGGAGCAGATATTATTATCATTCACAGACTACCTCTGCTATTGTGGTGGTCTCTTAGGACTGTGGTTTGGTACAAATGCTAATGATTTTATTGTATCGATAATTAAATCAAAATTTATGATCATCTTATGGACTTATATAAAATCCGTTTTGTTTATACGAATTATTGAACTAAATATGTTCTTGTGCAATTGGATACATAAGGTATTCACTCATACAATCAAAAATTAAGATTATTTAGAAAGTAATGGATTCATTTGTTATTATTATTTTATTGGATTCACGTCTGGTAAACATCTGTTCCACGATAAGAGTATTATTATTAAAGGATGAATCCGGATGCTTTACAGTTTATTTTCCTATCCAGGTTGCATATACTCTGACTTTTCATTTTCAATAAGTTTTGTTAACATTGAACCTATTGACTGAAATATCACTGAATTAATTCATAAAAATAAATATTCAAGTAAACTATTACTTCTTTTTTGATATCTTAATCAAAAATCTAATTGCAAATTATATTCAGGGACAAAAAACACTTTAAATGTTTGTAATATTTTATTTGAATTCATCTTTTTAAGGAAATACTTATTATTGATGAATTTGTATAATTAATGGAAGAATATGAATATAGTTGTATCAAATAATTATATTCTGACTTGACACAATATCTTCTTCAATTAATGATCTATATTTTTACTTCATCTATTAAATTGTAATTAACATGTTCAGTGATATGTGAATTAATTTTAATATCACTTTAAAGATTTTATTGATTAAAAACAGAATTCAATTATTAATATGACCTTCCTAATATATTCTGCTTATATGTTGTCATTTGCAATTCAAATATTTGGTGAAGTAGTACCATGGTATTTTATTATTAAAAATACTCATTATAAGCAGTTATATCTTAGGTGTGGGTTGTATTCAACATCAACTCCTATCAGAATCCAAATAATCATATACATGTACAAAACCTGTGTGTCGTGTCAAGGTAGTGAAAGTGACTAGTTATTACATCTCCTTTAAAATCATTAATACAAAATATTGAAAAGAATTAATTAACTATACAATATATCCTAGCAACAATAATTTCATTTCATAAACTCTGCTTATAATAAACAGTAATATTAAATTTTCCTTTAAGTATTAAATCACATAATAAAAGCTATGAGTGAAAATTGTTTTAATATTCTGGATAAATATAAAAAAGGATTAATATTCCTAATCGCCAAAACGACATGTCTTATATTTTTAATCAATCACGTGATTATCGTTACCGAAGATTATCTATCATTTCCGCACATATTTAACATAAGATATGAAACAAATAAACAAAGTATTGATTTACCGGTTATTAATATTTGCACTAAAATAGACGACATATTTAATATGTTCAAACTAAACGAATACCTGGGTATTGATGAAAATATTGATGATCAGTTTACGATAGATGATGATGTTAAATTATTGTCAAGAATAAAATTGAACCAGATTAAAATTAATAATATTAAATCTTTTTTAAACAAATCAAGTTTTAATATCATGACTAAATTCATGCCAAATCAAAATGACATTATCAAGTGTATTATTAATAAACAAATTGAGCAGAGTGATTGCGTAAAATATTTTAATATAACTGTAAGCATATTTAGTAATAAATTCGGAATTTGTTTTAAATATAAAGCACTAAATATTATCAAAATTGATACTTGGAAATTTATCTTTAATTCTGAAATGATCAAAACAATTTTTAAAAATAATTATAACAATAGTTATAATGGAAAATATCAAAACTTTGAATTTACTTTAAAATTCTATGATGATTATCATGATTTATATCTAACCACTGATGATAATCAGATTCATTTTGATAAGACTTACGACAAGAGTGTTATTATCAATGAATTGGGTGTCATTGGAGATGTGGTTATCAGGAAATCAAATATTGAATGGCTTTCACTACCTTATATGAGAGAATGTAAACAATATGGTAAGTTAATATTTTTATATACATACTTTAGATTGATAGTATATCAAGCAGATAATATGACCTTTAACAGTTAATAGTTTAAAATTATTAATAACATTTTAAAATAGACTCAAAATATTCTCTAAACGATTGTCGAAGAGATTGTATTGAAAGACAGTATTTAATAAAATATAAATGTTTACCCAATCCTTACATCAATGAAGAGTTTGTTTTAATTGATTTTAAGAGGGATTTGAAAATATG
>JAQGAT010001815.1:0-11327 GCA_034687845.1 Pantelozetes paolii
ATTTCATTGAAAGGTCTCTTCGGCGGAGAGTTTGCCATCAATTGAGACAAATAGTGTCCAACTGTTGACTGCCTTCGCGGCCGCGCATTGGTTTGATTTAAAGGCATTCTTCGAGGAATCGGATCGTATTCTTGTGGACAACGGAGTCGTGGCTTTGATCTGTCATCTAATGCCAGCACCAGATCCTATCGACCCTTTGAATCCAGAAGACAATCAATTGATTGAATTAATGGCTGAAACTTATTCAGACAAACGTTTGGCGCCCTTTAAAAACCCGAGGATTCTTAGCGCTGAGAAACAATATAAGGACATTGTGTTTCCTGAAAACTATCTTGTTACATATAGGAATAATCTAATCTCTTCAACAACTATTTGTGCCAACAATTTAGTTGGCTTTTATCAGTCGTGGTCTTTATATCAGGGACTATTAGCTAATGATAAAGAATTGGCTCAAAAATGTTTGAATGAATTCATTGTAAAACTAAAGTCTATATTAAAAAGCAATGATTTGTCGACAAAAGAGGTAATAATTAAATACAAGTATTTCATAGCAATGGCGAGAAAATTATGAAACATTTAAAGCATAATAAAAGTTTGGTTAAATAAACGGTTTATAACTTTATCAGTGCTTATAAACTTTTTTTTAACTTAATATGCATTTATTATTTAAACAAAATACTGTCAAGGTTATTTTATGACTGATTATCTTGCGATTCAATACTCGTGTTATTATTCAATAACTTTAATATAATAAAAAGTACTATAAAGTATTAGTGACTTATGTTTTCTAACTGCGCAGGTGGTAAACCACTACAGTATACATGTGTACACTTAACAATATTTTTATTTATGCCCCTATGGGTGATGTTATTTAAGCCAAGTATACATTCAGTGAAAAACTATCACTAATTTTTTGTATAAGGATTTAGATTTTAAAATAATTTTCAACGGTTTTAGTATAATATTTGTGTGTTTTATAAGAATAACTAATATTCTGTAAAAAATATCATTTATTTAGTATTTATTGCAAAATATTTTCAATATTTTTATTTTGTTTCATAAAATATCTGTCCATTTGTTGAAGTGTTTTATCTATTGAAATGTCGGAATTTTTTAAGAGTGAAAAACACGCAAATATTTATGCAAACTATAGGCCAGTGGTTCCCAAGAATGTGATCGAAGAAGTGCTTAGTTTTCTTAAGGAGAAGATCGACTCAAAGGATTTGGACATTGCTGTCGATGTTGGCTGTGGTAGTGGACAGGGAACTAATCAATTGTCTGAATATTTCAAGACATGCTATGGCTTTGATGTAAGTGAGGCTCAGATCAAAGAAGCAAATGATAACAATCACTGCAATAATGTTTACTATAATGTGAGTCAACACTCAAAACATTATTAATATTTGAATCAATTGTTTGAATAATAATTTCATTGAAAGGTCTCTTCGGCGGAGAGTTTGACATCAATTAAGACAAATAGTGTCCAACTGGTGACCGCCTGTTCAGCCGTCCAGTGGTTTGATATCCCGAACTTTCTCCAGGAAACAGATCGGGTTCTGGTGGACAACGGGGTGTTAGCACTGATAGCCTTTGTAAGGCCAGGGCCAGACCCTATCGACCCATTGAATCCAAATGATAACAAATTAATAGATCTAATGACTGAAAGTTTTTATGATAAGAGGTTTGAGTCGATCAGAAACCCTAAGCACACCATTGCTCGCAATCTCTACAAAGACATACAATTCCCACATAATTATCAAGTCTTACGCAAAGAAAATATTATATTTAATGATAAAACAAGTGCTGAAGATATGGTTGGATTTTATCAAAGCTGGTCGCCATATCAGGCACTGTTAGCTAATGATAAACAAACGGCGGATAAATGTTTGAATGAATTCATTGAAAAACTTAAGAATATTTTAAAAACTAATGATTTGTCGAAAAAAGAGATATTAATTAAATACAAGTATTTTATAGCAATGGCAAGAAAACTAAGACTATAATTGATAATAATTGATCATGGCCATTTCCATCAATTCCAAAAGTACTTCAAAAATATTTTTAATAAAACAAATATTTTATTAAATTTTTAAAAAACAGTTTTCACTTATATTTCACTTTTATATTAAATGTCATTCAATGACACAATGATTATCTTATTGATAGCACTCTACCTGTACTTTAATGGCACCGTTAGACGCTGAATCTCTGGAGGTTTTGAAGGCCTGAAGTGCATCATCTAATTTGTAAGTGTGTGTTATCAAGGGTTTTATGTTTAGTTCACCCTTTGATACCAATTGTATGGCTAATGGAAAGCTAGAGAAACAAACTTATTGTTAATTCAGAGTATAATAAATGCAAATAAGGGGCCAAACCTATTCAAGTAGCGCTTTATACCCAGCATATCCACCTGACGACAGGCCGCACTACTCAGCCTTACATTAACCTTCTTATTGGACACTCCTATCATTACAACACATCCACCGTCTTGTGTGACATCAATGGCAAGACTAAGACTGAGCTCAGCGCCACTGCACTCGAGAACGACATTAGGATTGTCGCCCAAAAGCGCCACAACATCTTTGGACAGGTCTTCGACCTCTGACTTGTGGTCAATAAGTATTGTTTTATTTATTCCCAACTTCTTTGCGAACTCTAAACGACTTTTGTTTATGTCTTAAGTTATGATTGAAATTAATATTTCGTTCAAATAATTGTGATTTGATTTTCACCTAAAATGCAAACTTCTTGAGCACCCATTGCTTTGGCTGACATTGCGGCCAATAGTCCAATAGGTCCGGCGCCGGTTACCATTACTTTCTGTTCAGCACCCTGGCGAACATTAGCCTTTATACAGGCATACACCACAACAGCTAACGGCTCAATGAGAGCCCCTTCAGACATAGATATGTTGTCCGGAAGTCTATAGAAAATAATAAGTTTTACCCCTTTTTCTCAAGAATTTAATGCAATTACTTGTGACAAAAAGCTGAGCTTTGATTGTAGTAACGCCTGAGAGAGCCTCCAACAGGTGCTAATCCATGGAAGCGGACATCAGGACAGAGATTATATTTGCCTTCTTTGCAGACCTGACAGTTCAGACACGCAATACCCGGCTCTACGGCCACTCTATCGCCTACTTTCAGATGTTTTACATGACTTCCGACTTTAGTGACAATAGCACTGGACTCGTGTCCAACAATTACCGGCTCTTTGACCACCCATTTGTCAATACAGCCGTCTTTCCAGAAGTGGATATCAGATCCGCACAAACCCACTGTGCAATGAATTTTAGTTAACAAACCATTTAATCAATTTTATTTGTATTTAAGTCCTACCCGTATGTGAAGCCAACTGTACTTCTGTTAAATCAAATGAGTAATTATTAAATCAATTTTCATTTTCACCTGTAGTTCATACCATAAGGCTCGGGATCTCCGGGCAGTTCTGTCACTTCCAGCCTCAGGTCATCTTTTTTGTGCAAAACTACGGATAAATTTTCTAACATTACTAACAGTCTATTGATTATCCCTTTTGTGAAACAATATTAAGAAATTTAAGCAATGTTTTAGTGTTTTATAATTATAATTCAAAATCAGATAACAATTGAATAAAGAATTCATTGATTTTTGATTCAAATTCTGGTTTCAAGACATCAAAAGATTAGATAATTATGTTATAAATTGAAAATATAATTTCAATTAAAAATTGATTTCAATTATCAAGTGCTGTGAAGATTAGGTCAAAATCATCTGAATTTAAAAACTTGACCTAGTTAATTGATTACAATATAAATGTGGGTTAAGAATTTAAGAATTGGTAAAGAAATGCCATGCTTAATTACAAAACAAGATAATAGGCGTCAGTAGTTGAATGCAACCAAAAGTTTGAGGACCACTGAAAGCACACTTCACTGCAATACTTATTCTTTGATAATTCAACAAAAACTTATTTTTATTGAGTTATCCAGGCAACTATTAAACCCTTATCTTTGCTGATAATTTCAAAATATTAAGCGGTTTATATTTCAATTAACCTTGACCAACCCAACAATAGAGTATTAATATCGTACATTGATCTGTACATAGTGATCAAGTACATTTATGGACTGAAGTTTGAGTTTATCTCAAAACTAATCTCCAGATAAGGGTTAAACCGTTTTTAACCGTCCATTCATTTGAATAGTGATTAAAAGCAACCCTAAAATTGAAATAAAGTTGAATTTAGTGGTGAACTGAAGCCAAACAATAGCACTGAAACAAAAAATTCAGATCCAGATTATTAGACCCAATGCTGTTGTGATGGCAACCGATTCCTTCAATTATAAACATTAAGTGTTTGGAGAAATATTTAGTGAAAAAAAGTTTCGCATTTTATTCAATGTTTTTGTAATAATAATTGTCTTTGTCTCTCAAAATAATGGCAATAATGTTAACTTCAATTATAAATTAATTGTTGTTTTGATTTAGTTTTAAAGTATTTATAAAAATTGTTTTTTTAATGTTTAGTTGTGTTTCAATTCAAGCCATAAATGAGTGAAACAGGTATTGATTTGATTATAAATTATTTTTAATTATTTTGTATAATAAGTACATTAATAACAATGCGTTTTAAAATGGCATGAATTAAATTGTAAGGGGTATATCATTAATGATTTTAAAATGTTCAGGTTATATTTCATTAATTTCATTTAATATTTAATTTATTATGATAAATATAAATCGATATAAATGAGAGGCTTTTAACCCCTTTAGATGTTTTGATAAAAATATAATTTAAATATTTCCACCCCTTAAATATTACTTTATCAAGATAAATTATTTTTAACTTAACCAATCACAGCAGTCGTCGATGAGACAGCCGACTCATTATCTCCCTGTGCTCTGTGTGGAAGGAAATTTAAAACCGAAAGACTTGTAAGTATTTAAAAATATATTTGATTTTTATTTTAATTCAAAAATTGTTTAACATTTGGTAATAATATTGAATAATTTATTTCACTAAACGGACAGTCATTACAGACATTAATAGCACTTAAAGTTTGAATTATTTGTACAAAACATGACTTTTATTTTACAATTAATTCAAAAGCAAACAAATAATCAATGAATAGATTCGTGACATAAACGAAATAAAAGGATAATATTGACTAAATAAGGGGTATATTGTTTGCCACAAATGATTACACAATCAAATGTCAATTTAGGTATTGAAGGCCACTCTCTATCAGACATATAAATCAAAATATCTTTTAAGTGGTTAACACCCTATGACAGTCTGAATGAATGCAAATATCAATCAACTGCTTCAATATATTCAAGGGTTATACCTGTAGTCTAAATATCCTTTCCTTTTCAATAATACCAATGAATAACAGAGGTTTGAAATTTTGGTATTAATAATAATGTTTTAAAACATTTGCAACAAATATGTAATGAATAAACAAATCAATACTTTTTTTGTTTCACCTATACTTTCATTCATTTCAATGATTATCCAATAACTTTTACCCCCTTTTTAATAGCTAGATATGTGATGAATAATATAAGGCCCCCTTTTGTAACCTTAATACAGAGGTATATTTATTATACTGTATTGTGCAAGGGTATTTGGTTTAATAAATAATAATTTGCAGTGATTTGAATGCATGTGAAATACATATTGAGATTTATAGCGGAATATAAATAGTTATTTAGGAATTGATTCAACTATTAATCAAAAACTATTTATTGTTATTATTATACAAAACATTTAAATGAAATAATAATGAAATCAAGAATAATATTATCATTTTTTCTGCAATACTTAATGAATGAAAAATAACTACCAATATATCAAACAAAAACAGATAAACAAAACCAGCACTTCCTATAACAGTAAAAATATAATAAATGTGAAAATAGTTTAGTATTTTTTTTAATGAATATCTTTTTGCACTCATATATTCAACCCTTACTTATGATTGCTATCAGAAAATATTACATAATTTTTCTATGGATTACATAAAAACTGATGGTTTTTGTGTCGATATTCATACCTTTTATGTATAAAATTAATAGCTCTGGGAATTAGAATGAATGCAATATTATTTCCTAGTACCATCTGAAAGGTAACCAAGGTGGTGTTGACAGCCAAGACAGATAGAGTGGAATAACCCTTAATATAGTCGATAATCACATGTAATTAGTGTCAGAATCAAACATTTGAAAGTTTAATAGCGTTTATTAAATCCCCAGTGTACTTATAAAACATTAGACTATATTAAAGGAAAGTAAGCCTGGCCACTCCTATGTTGTCCTAAATAGTTAAGAGTTGATTGTATTTTGAATGAATTAATAGATTAAATGCATAACTATTTCATACAATTCGCGATTGGATTGCAATTCGTGTTTCAATTTTCAAGAATAATGTATTTATTGCAACAAATCCTCACAAAAATTAACATTAAATTTGTGTTCAATTTTGGCAAAAAATTGCAGAAATTTATGTCAAAATATTTGATTAAATTTTTAGCACAAATACCTTAACATTTTGTTTTGGATTTTATGTCACAAATAAAATCGATTATTTCAATGCCTTTGTCTGAAAAACGTCAGAATTTTCTGTAAAAATATTTTTCAATTATTAGTTGTTTTGCATTTCTTTTAGTAATAATTATATTATGTTTTTGTGTTTATTCAGGAAAAACATCAAAAAATATGTAACAAAACTAAGGAATCGGAGAAAAGACGCAAAAAATTTGATTCACATAAACAGAGAGCAGACTTAGAGGCTGTCAATGGCTTTCCTGTGACACCACCGTCTAGACTGACCACCGCTGGTGAAGACAAAAAACCAAATAAGACATCGAATTGGAGGGCAAAACACGAAGAGTTCTTAAGGACTGTTAGACAGGCCAGGGGTGAGACAGTTGTAGATCATGTCAATGACAGTCCACGTGTGCCGGTCGGGTATATTGAGTGCAAGTTTTGCGGAAGAAACTTCTCTGATAAGGCGGCGGACAGGCATATACAGTGGTGTAAAGAACAGAAGGCACGCATACCCAGGAGTGCTAACAATACCAAGGCTTTGGAGAGAATGAAAGCCCGAACTAAAGTGAGTAAACATTTTTTGTTTTGTTGTTTTTATATAAAAATATTTGTTTTCAAGTATTCATTGTTTTCTCTGAAGAATATTCTTGACATTCATTAATGATCTCAAGAATCGTTTGTTTATAGCATTTATTTTGAATTTCATTTTTTCTGAATATAATTACAGAATAATTCTCTTCTCATATCTATTAGTAATGTTTAACGAGATTTTTGGCTTTTCTTCAATCCATTAAAACATATAATAATTAATTGGATTTTCATTTAAAGACAGTTTTCGTCAAAGTTTTGTTTAAGAAACAGAAAATCATTGGATATTTAGAAAGTGTTTTATAAAATACTCACTATTTTTGATATCAAAAGATAATTACTTGAAAACAAATCCATTAATCATTTTCATAGCTATTATTGCTTTTAGTTATGATTTCTTTTGAGACTATTTCTTAAGACTCAGATAATTATAATAATGTTTTGAATCGATTGCAATGAAAATATAAGTCAATAAATAGATTAATATATAAATCATAAAAAACTTCAATAAATTGCGGAATAATTTTCATATGATTTTCAACCCCTTATATGGAAATACCGTTCAAACAAATGAATTAAATTAATAAATTAAATGTCTATTTATTGATCAAAATTGTAGTCAAAGTATTGTATTATTTATTGTGTTTATAGTCAGAGTCAGACATAAAGACTATTGAATTGAGAGGAAATATATACACTGTTTGTCTGATTATTAATATTCAATGTTTAATGGATTTGTAATATTATATAAATACAAAACTTATAGCAATAGTTTTGAGTCAATTATAATCTCAATATTATTTAATGTGTTTTTTCAGTGATATATTGATATTACGAAATCATATAATATTATTCCCGCTATTAATGTTTCTGAATGACACTGAGCAAATAAATGTCAAATGACTATAGTCTGTGACTTTTTCTGAGAGATATTGCCATCAGATCTGATATATTTTGGTTTTGAATGCCATTTGAATAGATATTAAATATATTTAAAAACTAATAAATATTTTTAACAATTTAATGCCTGATCTCCAGTACAAGCCGTCGCCCAATAAGTCTTCGCCAAAATCTGAAACTCCATCTCAACCGACAACCCGATCACTACCGCCAACCCCTCCCGTCGGCCGTAAAGATCTACATCCGCCGACTCCTCCAACAACTCGTAGGGGTTCTCAACCGCCGACCCCTACTGTGAGTCGAAAGACAACATCAGTGGTTCACTCTCGGAGGCCATCGCCGCCTAAATCTCTGCCAAACTCTCTTAAGTCAACCAAAGCATCGCCGAAAGCAACGCCGAGGAATCGGTCGACGCCTTCGCCGCCAACAAAACTGCGTTCAGACAGACATAGGATTGAATCGCTTTCCCGACCGAAGAACGCATCGCCCGATAGTTTAGACCATATGCTAAAACATACCGAACCTGTAATGAAGTTCAAAGAGAAGTTTCCCAACTATTTGGCAAAAGGGGACACAAATCTCATCAAAAATGAACAGTTGAGACAATTGCTGAAGAAGACAGAGACATACAATGGTGGGCCCAGAACTGTGCCCGGAGTGAGGACAGGAGGAATGTCTCCCATTAAGAATGAAAACACGAATTTTAATCATCAAAATGGGTATTGAAATCAATTTTTGTCTCACTTTTTGCTATAAATATAAATATTATCTGTGTTTTTGTCAATCGATTTGTGCTTTTGCTCTCAATTTGACAATTCTTTGAAAGTTTTGTTACAAAACTATTCATTGATTTAGTTTTGGAGTAAATTCTGCATTAATTTTCATATTATTTTGTGTTTTATCTCTTATTTTGTATTTGATTTCTGTTATTATTGTTATTAATATTGGTTTTTGTCTTTTATATTGATTTTAATCTAAAAAGTTTTCATTACTATTATTATCGGATTTTTTTGTGTCAATTAATGGTTTAATATTTCATTCACTTTAATGTGATGTCAGTTGTGATCAAAAGTAAGAATAATTTGAGTTTTCATTGAATTAATTCGCTTTTAATTTTCAATAATATCTATTATTACTATTATTTTGATAACAATTCATTGAAGAAAATGTTATTTTTTAGCAAAACTTCACTCAATTGTCTATATTTTCATGCATTTAGTTATCGATTGCATTCACAGATTGTTTTAGATTTTGTTTTTCACACAACTCTATCATCAAAACAATCAAACAATCATTTGTTGTCTGAA
Source organism: Pantelozetes paolii (assembly GCA_034687845.1). Classification (NCBI taxonomy): domain Eukaryota; kingdom Metazoa; phylum Arthropoda; class Arachnida; order Sarcoptiformes; family Oribellidae; genus Pantelozetes; species Pantelozetes paolii. The sequence goes on from JAQGAT010001815.1 coordinate 9,326, forward strand.
TTGTGTTAATGTTTTTTACTTTTCACTTACATAACAGTCATTACACAGAAGAGGAAGAGTTGGAGAAACTGAAGACCAAAATAGAGGAAATGTATTTGAATGGCAGCACAAAATACAAACCAAATTCAATACATAATAACAACAATAATAACAATCATTTTGAGACCAACAACAGTCAGAGTACAACCCGTGGCAGCACTGGCGGATCCAACGGATCCAGTGCTGAGTCGTCTTCCATTCAAACCCCTCCGAGAGATAACTCTGGCGGTTCTGACGGCACCCGTTCAACGACCAGCAGTCAGGGTTTGCCAAAATTCTGCCACCAGTGCGGCACCAAATATCCGTCAACAATAGCCAAGTATTGCTATGAGTGCGGGTCCCGGAGGTTGGGAACTGTCGGTCCTTTTCTGTCAAATTAGTCATTACTTTCAATTCAATTATGTTTTTGACTATTATTTCTAATAAATGAAAATTTTTATCAATTTATAACAGATTTTAGTAAAACTTTTATTACATATTTCTGTTCAAACCCACCCAACTGTCCACATGTATTGCCTTTTGAACTACCGTTCCTATTGATGGGATTAAAAACGGCTTTTATTTACTGATATTTCAATTAAAAAATAAATTTTAGTTTTATATCTGATTTTGATTTAACATTAAAATTGAATTCATATTCAATGCAATAATTTTTATCTGAAATAAGCATTTATTGAAAACATTGTTATCATTGGTATAAATATTATGTTAACTAATACTTGGATTTTATTCTTCACATCAATTGTATTAAATATTATTCAAAGTTTAAACGAATTAAAAGAAAATACATTTCATTTGATTTGAGAAAAGCATTCATTATATATAAGTAAGAGATGTTTCAAGGTGTTTTTGGTGTATTTACATATTCTCTGTAAATTAGCCCTGAATCTCTTCTGAAGAAATTGGAATTATGATTAAAACAGCTGTTGTCATACACCTATAAATTTGTTTACGTTTTGATTTACTGTAAAAAGTTTGTTAAATGTCATTCATTTAATTGGTTTATATTGTATTTGTTCAGGATAAAAATAACAATACAATGACTGTAAAAATCTAATTAAATAGAACTTGATTACATATGTAGTAACAAATCAAAACGTTTAATTATTAATAGTTTACTTATTGTCGCTAGGTTAGTTATTGCTATAATTCTTTCAGGTACATTTTTAACAGGTAAAAATCTATATATTATATACAGGTATATGAAAAACGTGATTAATTTATTGATTTACTATTACCTTGTTCAGTTGAATACGATGATAAGAGATTTTGATAAATTAGTATAATGTTTGATAATGAACTCAAATATCACTTCACAATCAGTTGAATGGAAATAAAATGATCTTTTGTTTTCAAATGTTGACTTCATTTCAAATCATTGCTAATGTTTTATAATAACATTAATTTTTTAATGCATAAAAACACTTACAGATAATGATTTGTTTGTGATACCGTAAACTGATCTATGATATTTCATTTACAAATCTTTTGACATTATATTTATTTTTATTTTTAAGACAACTTTAAACCCTCTTTGAGAATAGTGAAGATGAATTTGAGAATAACTACAATACCTGTAAGTGTTTAATTTAGCAACTTGATTAATGGATATTTAAACCTGAATATTTATGCTAGGAGTTCCACAAGAATAATACACCTATTTCAAAAGTCACAGGTGATTTTTTGGATATCCTAGTAAAACATCTGAATATTAGGTTTGATTATTTATAGTTTATATGTTTATATGAAATAATACGACAATTTATACAAATAAAAGATTTTTAAATTTCATTACATCAAATAATTCTTTAAATATTTGTCCTTGCACAAATGTAGCTATGAATTTGTGCTCATAAAAAGTGAAAACCCTGCACAATGGTGGTTTGCCTTATTTAAAAATGTAAATATTTTCTGGTTATGAATATTTTATTAAATAATATTTGATGTTAATTTTAAAGATATC
>JAQGAT010001816.1:0-11325 GCA_034687845.1 Pantelozetes paolii
TTATTAAAGTAAATAAAGCATTGATTTCATGAATAATACTTTAATTGAATACAAAATACATTAAACATTGAAAACATTTATATTAAATAAAATGACATTTAATTGACATTTGATTACATGTGTACTCACTTTAATGAGGTGTCCATCAATAGATTATAACTACCCCCTGAGTAGACTTCAATTACCCCCTGGCAAACGGATATGTCTAATATTTTCAAAATAACCTTGCATCAGGCAAATAAAGTGATATAGATATTATTTTGCCCCTTAACCCTTAATATTAATAATAACTTTCATAAAACATTTCCCCTTAATTACTATAGTTTATGAATAATAGAAGAAATGTTGTTTTTCAGTCTTCATTAACACATAACAAGTGATTAATTGTTTAGGAAATAATTATCCTGGTCTCTTCATTAACAAATTAGGGGTTTGTTCTAACGAAGGTTTATTTAAATATGTTAGCCAGGTCCGTTTGCCAATTACCCCTTAATTGGTGAATACCCTGTATATATTGGAAACCAATGTTTTATTGAAATTTTGAAGAAATTGTTAATAATTTGTATTAAAAAGTGATTTAATATTCAAACAATGTTTGCACTGAAAGACTCCCTGAGCTCTGAAAGCAATGCAAAATCCCTTAAATGTGTTTTAATCATAGAAAGAGTGCTTAAGTGTTGTCTACAGGGAATGCATTCAAACCCCTTTCCGATCGTCGCTTTGATTCCGTGCTCTAAAGCCCTTCGCTTCAAATCCCTGTCCATAAGAGCCAAAGAGGTTTGAGTCCTATCCATGCGTTTAGAGATTTCCTTATTCTTGTTATGTCTGTTAATATGTGGAACCACTTCACCGGAGCTCAGTTTAAGATTACATTTAATGCACTTATAGTTCATTAGTTGTGCTTTCATTGCATTCATTTCACATTTGATCCCATTTTTGGCCAAACGTTCCCTGTTTTTCAAGAGTACTTCGTATTTGAGTGTATCTAATGTTCTTAAGATTGTGGGTTCAGATCCCAACCCCTGATTACTTGAACCCATTTTCCTCTTGTGCTCCGAAGTCGCCAAATGTTCGATACATTTCTTGTATGAATTGAAAGAGAGATCACATTTTGTGCAATAATGGGACCGAAAGCCAGTCTCAGCGCAAATAATTTCAGTTTTGATGCCATTGTTTGCAAACAAAACAGCCTTACTTTCAGAGGGTAGTCTAGTAAGGGCTCTGGTAGAGAGGGCCCTACCGACCCGCCCTCCCGGTATATACACCGGCTTTATATACACCGGATCTGATCCCAAGTCTTCAAACAGTTTGAAGTGATTAAGCATTTCGTCGGAATCGCCAAATGATTGCTGACATTGAAGGCAGACATAAGATTGTGGACCAAAACCATACTTAAGACGAATGCCATGTCTTGTGAGCCGTTGTTTGACGCCATCCGTCAAATCATTGGATTCCCTGCGCCGACAGATAATACTTTTGATGTCCTCTTTGTCCTCAAGTTTTGTTATAAACTGTTGTGAAATCTCGTCATATATTTCAGATCTAAAGTTCTGATGCCTTTGGCTTTGGATGTGAATCAGAGATGTCTTCACATTTCTTAACCCGTATCCACACAACTCACAGAACAGTTTGTTCCGATCCCTCCGACTACCCGAGGCTTTAATGCCCTCTTTTAACAGATTGGCCATCACTTCGGATGTTTGGACTGACGGCGCGTAAGGACTAATAGTTTTAGACTTCAGTTTTGGATTCACTTTAGTTCCCGAATATTCAACAACTTTTGGGCAATACTTTTGTGAACTCAAAGTTGGGATCAATTGATTCATCGATGGATTTAATGATTGACTCAACGGTTCAAAAGGTTTTTGTAAATAAGAAGTCATTTGACGTGAATTTGAGGGAAAATTGGGTTCAAATGATGGCTTCATCTCTCGTCCCAACACTTGTGGCCCAGTATTTGGTCTCAGGGTTTGTTGAGACTGTAATGAATGAGTGAATCGATTACCGAATGGACGCGAAGTACCGACGGTTGGACCAAATGATGGACGCATTGGTCTCATGGGTTGGGAATTCAATGAATGACTCAATGGTTCAAAAGTTTTCATTTGATGTAAATTTGATGAATATTTTGACTCAAATGATGGACTGATCTCTTGTCTCATCACTTGCTGTGCATCACAAGTGTTTGATCTAAAGAGTGCCGAAGGAATCGGTGGATCCACTGGTGGAGCCATCAATGGCCTCATCGGTTGAGACTTCAATTGATTGAATGACTGACCCATTGATGTCTGTCTTTGTGTCAAACGATGCAAACCATCGATGGTTTCATTATTTTTGGACAAAACCCTAATTCTCGCCAAATATTGGATGTTTTGGTCAAAGCTTTCAATCCTTTTGAATGAATTGAAGTCAAAGTCAAAACATTCAAAAACATGTGTTTTGTATGAAATGTCTGTCATTTTCGGCAATTTTCCGATCATTTCATAGATTTCACTGAATTTTACAAAATCTTTGTTTTTATTTAATTTTATTAAATGTTTTTTGCCATCAATTGTCACAAAACACTCAAAATTGAGAGACATTTTCACAAAGGATTGAATTAAATGTCAATTAAATGTCAAATCAATTAATCTTTTGTTAAATTTGTGGTAACTTTCGGTAATTTTGGGTCAAATGTTGACAAATGGCTGAAAACAACACAAAAGCAGTCATTAGTGACACCTTTTGAACTGCAATCAAATCACTGATAATTTAATTCAAAAATACCCCTTAAAGGGGTTAAAATGAAATTATAATTATCTGAGAAAATACAGATTTTGTGTTTAATTTTGTGATCAATTAGTGATTGTTTTAATTGTATTTCAATTCATATATTAATTAAAACAATGAAGAGATTATTGAGACCTCTATTGAAGGCATAGAAAGCCGTTTAGACCTCTAAAAGCAGTTTCACTATAATTCCGGGTCTTTTCAAACGACAGATAATATCAACAAAAAAGTTAATTATTTTTGTGTTTAATATGAAATCAAAACAATTGTTTGAAAACGACTCAAATGTGCAAAAATTTTTGGGCATTTTTTCGGCCACTTATTGTTGGCCTCAAACATCGGAACCGAAATGTTGGTCACAAGTGATGACCGAACAGTACGACTGGTTTTTGGCCAAACTGTGGCCAAATGTGGTCAACAATGTGCCGAAGATTACCGCCGATGACAGCGCTGTCCGACAGATGAATAAATTGTTGTTTGTATTAGTCGTCAAAGACTTGGATTTATTGTCATTCAGTGACACAAAAGTCTTTGAATCAGTTCTCGACTTATTTAACGATGAAATCACTTTTGGACTCATATTTTGGCTCAAAGTCTGCCATCAATTCAATTGGCGTTTGATTTACAGTCAACTAATCGGTGAACACAAACACTGCAGACCATTGTTGGAAGCGATTACCGAAGAGATCGGATCCAAAGGTCAACTCAAATGCTTTACTTCAGAGGAAATGCTTTACTTTTATTCAATCATTGATTGCGTTTACATTCAAACCATTGCTAAGAATATAATTAATGTTAAGACAAATGATAACCAATTTTTCAATCAATTTCTGGCCAACACTTCCGACAAGTCGTCTAAACATCACTCAAACTGTGATTCAATTGTCAGACAATTATTCACTTTTAATGTCATAACTCAGGAGTTGATTGGAAGCGCTCTAAGACTTGATTCAAGCGATGGTATTGAAGAACAGGTTATTTTTAATTTTAGTTAATTTTGCCCATTTATACCCCTTTCCTGTGTTTTCTGTAAATATTAAGTTAACATTTGTCTCGTATTTTAATTGACAAACAGTTGAATGAAATTGAAGGACAATTTGGTCATCGGTTTACCGAATTAGACTTCGAGACAGTCGTTGACAGCAAAGACTGGAGAATACATGAAGACATTGGTTTCGCGAGAGATAATCAAAAGTCACTTAATTTAGTGAACAAAAAGTTTTTGGCATTAAATCAATTGCCGATTGAATTGTCTTCACTGAAGAGGTTTTACAACTCAATTAACACCAAAACTGATTTATCCATTGTTTCCAATCATTTCACGTATTTGTCAAACGTATTGAAAGACGAAAATAATGACAATTACTTAAGACTATTGGATCTCATCTTAAACTTTGATGAAATTGATCCCAGATTTGTGACACAAATACTTCGAGAGTTCGGTCCAAAACAGATACAAAAATATGACTTACATTTGGCTTTGGCTCAGAAAGTGGTAAGAATTTCCAAACAATCTTCGGGTTCTGTCCTTTGGTCGCAGTTATTGTTGAAATCTCTGTCCACCGCTCAAGACATTGACCTCAAACCCCGTTTCGATGGATTGAAGATCCAAACGATTGTAAGCGTTAACAGACTTATTGAAGAAATGAAGACATTATTCAATCAAATAACTGAAGACAATCCCCAACTCATTGATGAGTTGATCCACAAAGTGATTGTCGGTAAGAGTGGACACATTTTATGCACTTTTATATTGATTTTAAATTATTTATAAATTTATTAAAGTTTTTATAATTTTTAAATATATAAACAATTTTTTAATTATCTTTTTAGGGGTTTATTTGGACCCGCGATCAGTGTTTGACGTAGTGTTGGAGTTGGCACTCAACCACAGCAGAGCACAGACGCCATTTGTGGCCCGAATTATATGCAATGAATTGAACTCTTTGTCTAATTATGTCTTAAATTCAGGAAACGATTCAAAAAATCCTTTTCTGTTTAAAATGGTTGTCTTTAAACTCACTGAAGACCAGACTATGGATAGAGTGGACAATCTCTCAGCGCTTATTAAACACATCAACTCAACACCTTTACAGGAAGGACTACTACCGGTGCTCTCATTAGAAGATATATTCTTCTTCTTAATTGACTCTCAGATTGCGGCCAACAGTGAAAACTTTGTTTGTCTTATGTTAAGTCTTATTAAGAATATCCTTGATTTGAGTGGCGATGAAGAGTGGAATCGATTGCGTGAACAGCCGGTGCCGACACTCGGTAACAAAGTTTATGTTTTCAGTGTTTTTATAATTAATTTTAAATTTATTTTAAAGTATTTTTGATTCAATATTTGGACTATTTTTGGTGGAATGGTATCCAAAAGCAAATTGTTATCGAAATCTTAGACTCAGTTCTGGAGAAGAAAATGAATTCAAATCTAACTCAAAGACAATTTGAAGTCTTCGAGCGGTTTGTGTTGAGAATAAAGAGACCGAAGGCATCGACACATAAAATATATTTAGCGTATTGTCGACAACGACTGCCCAAACCTATTGAACAGATCATTGATGTAACACAACATGTATTTCACGATCAGATCCTTCACTACGCGGCCATATGTCGGGCCGAAGACTTTGCATGGATTGCAGAGACGTATCCGCAATACAATCTGTTTGAGACACATATCAAGGAAGCGTTGGAATACATTCTACCGGCGCTTACATCTCAGGAGTGGATCCGTTTGTATCACTTTCTCAACAGATATTTCTCAAACTCACAGGTCATCCATCTCTTGAGGTTTGGCGCCACAAACGCCAAGAGGGAAGGCATTAACAAACGGTTTCTGATCTCAAATCTATTGAATTTGACAAACGATTTGGTTCTCAAAGAACTCATGTATTCATCCATTCATTCATTATATTTGATATTTCATTCAATTTTATCCATATTTTAGGTCCAAATCGGTTGAAGGATGTGATGAAACAAAGTTAAGGTCATTGCGAATGGATTTAACCGTTTTGTTCAAAACACTGGCGGTTCTGGACTTCCAGATGTTGGCCAGTGATCTAAGGGTCAGATTGGAAGCCATTTTGACTGAATTGGCGAATAAAATGAAAGCGGAATCAATGGACGGCTGGGATTCGTATACCTCGAGTCAATTGCCACCAATTACTCGACAGATATTTCGGCGAATCTTTGGAATCCAGTCTTCGGTTAATTCTATATTAAATGAAAATAATTTGATATCTATTCTACCCGCCGGCGCACAAGTGGCCGCACAGGTGGCCAAATGTCAAACAAGAGATAATTTTGATTAAGTTTTTGACACAAATTTATATATTTTTAAAATTAATGTGAATTTGATTTGAATTCACATTTTATTTATTACTTTATTCTGACTTTTCATTCAATAAGTCATTGATTTCTAAACATTTAATTGCATTTAAACCACAAAATGTTTATTCAATTCTTCGGACAGTCTTTGAGTTACGGTTTGTTTAAACCATTTAAGACTTACCGGTAATTGAAGTTATTTTTTGTTTATTCAATCGTTTTTCACATTTTCTTTCAATTTATTGTTTAATTAATAAATTTTTCAATTGTTGTTAAAAATTACTTATTTTTTAATAACAAAACAATAATTTATTTTTTTAAACATTTATTTTTAAATATTTGATATTTTTTTTGTTTAAAAAATCAATTGAAATAAAATTATTCATAAAATCAGCGAAATTTTGAAATTAATTCAATGAAAATTGAAATTTGACTCAAACCCTGAGCTTCTCAAGATAATTTACTAAAAGAATATTTGAATTAAATAATCAAGCTAACTTTCCTATTCACAAAGCATTTCAACTCAGCCATCGAAACCCAAATTTGTCTCAAATTCATTATTTTTATTTCATTTTTTGATTAAAACTATTTGTAATTCAATGCAATTTATATTCAAATATTTGATATAAAAACCAAATGTATGGACGGATTAACTGATGATCACTGACCACGCAATAAAGCCAAAGCACAGTTTGGTAAATGTGAATCACATATACCTGTGCTTAAAGTTATTATTGAGGAAAGAATAATGGCTTAACTTATAGTGAAATTCATTGTTCAGTTGGTTATGCTATAAATGTGTAAATATTTATTAATGGCATTAAATATACAGTGATTTCATTCACAATATTCTTAATAATAATGACATTTGTTTTTATAAGAGATTTATTACTCGTTTTCATATTCTGTGCTCATTTTTGTCAACAATTCTTATATACTTTTGTCACACAAATGGACAATCATTTTGTCATCAATTTATTTATTATTTCTCTTTTGTTAATAAATTTCAATCAATCAATGGATTAGACATTTAAATGAGATTTTTCTGTATTTTAAAACCTTATTCTGTACTTTAATTAGTATAACAGGGAAATGGATATAAATATAAATCTTAAATATCATTGAAATTATAGCACAAATGATATATCAATAAAAGTCTTGGATTTTATTCAGCAATTGGTTCATAAAAATGACAAAATAATCTGTCGTTTGAGTAAAACTAATACTTTGTTTGCAATTTAATCAAAATTATTGTTTAATTTGCAATATATTTGTCACAAAATCTTATTGTCTTTACTATTAATACTTGAGCAATGACATTTGAAACGACACTTGAAAAACTGTTGTCTCATTCAAACAAATTAGTCATTTGTAAAGCAATTTTAAAATTTTGATTATCATATGATATTTGACTGAAGAGTGAAGAATATGTCTAAAATTTTGCTGATATTTGTTATTGAAATGCCATTCAATGCGTGCGCACAGTAGTCACGGAATATTCTGAGCACAGAATCAAATAATAACTAAATTTAGAGTTTATAATATGAAGAGATTGTAGTAATTGTTATTCAAATAATTTAATTTTATTTTTATAATTATTTTAAATATTTTTGATAAAAGTTTTCAAATTATTATTTGTTTTACTATTTGTAAGGAATTTATACACAAATCGATCGAAAGACTGAATGAAAGGTAAGTTTTTGACTGATTCTGAGAATTCATTTGTTTTTATGTCAAACGAAATACAAGTAATGAAATATAGGTTTTATTTTCAATGACAGTAATAAACCTTCTGTCTCAATTTAGCACTTGGATCCAATTCCCCTTCATTTCCAACTAAAAGTGCACTTCATTTTACTGTTGCTGTTATTCTGTCGATAAGAATGAAACAAAAATTCATTTCCTTTAAACACTTGAAAAATTCAATGAATAATTGAAAATAACATTAAATTATAATAACTTTCGTTTGAAATGTTTATAAGACTAGAAATCAAATGAATTAAAAAGTATTAAAAACTTTTCCAACATTTGAATGAATGAATGAATTACTTTGAAATCAATTAACATTTAAAACATTTAAATTTCAAATCAGTATATAATACCAGTGCTTATAAAGAGTTTATAAAACAGTATCTCTTTATTACAATTGAGTTATCAATGAATTCAATGACAACTTTAATCTCATTTTAATAATTGAAGTATTTTTGTGTTTTGTATTTTCAATCAAAATGCGAACTAAAAATACATTTTGTTTAATGTTTACTGATTTTGGTTTTCAGAGAGAATCTGATGAATAGTTTCATTGATTTGAAGCGAATATTCACTGAATATAAGACAGAATTTATTGATTTTGAGTTCACTTCTGAGGAAAAGAGTAAAAATTTGTTGTTTTGATCCAACAATTGAGCGATGATTTGAAAAAATAGTCTCATCTCTGTTACTAAGGAAGGGAATGAAGGGATTGTGTTATGTATTAGTGTTTGTTATCTCATATATCTTTGAAATAGATTTCATGGAAACACAACAGTGTATATGAGAGACGAGTTTTGGCCTAAAAGTACTGTATATAACACAACACTAACACTAATAACGGATTTTATTTCCGTATTTGATTGAAAAGACTTCACTTTATACTCAAAGTTATGTTACATTTAAGAAATGTCTGTAATCTTAGCCTTACCTTCAAATACATTGTATGTCTGTCAACAAATATACGGGTATTTGGAAAGGTAGCAAATTATACGTTAACATTACATTACTGGCAATACATTGTATTAGTTTTTGTTTATAGCAAACACTGACTGTTGTATAATATTTGTGACATATTTTCCAGAAGATAGTGATTGAGAGTTATATCAATCGATTCGTTACTTACTTTTGATTATTCCCTTTTGAACCCCCTTTGAGATTGACAACAGATGTGTTCAGTGGAAAGCCCTGCCATTCGTGGAAAGATTTTAAGAGATTTTCTCAAATTAATGTTTTGTTTCTCTTTTTTCATTCATCAAAATATTTCTTACGATAAATGAAAACACATTTTAGACTCAAATGTTTTTATAAATGTTTTTCATTATTATTATTGTTTAAAATATTATTAAACCTTTTTTACACTCAATTCAATGCTTACAGTTAAATATAATACCTGTCCAATACTAACTACAATGTCCCAAATAATAAGCTAGGACATTATGTGCATTATATATTATCAGTTTATTGATTCAGGTTTAATGTAATAAATGGCAGATTGAAATCAAATAGTAATTGAATTGCAAAATAATAACTTATTTCTTATCAAATTGGGTTAAAATTCAATTATAATAAGAGAATTGAATGAAATTTTTATTATTAATGACACAAAAACCATATTTTATTGTAAATGCGTTGAAATTGAAAACTACTTTGAATTCAGAAAATGTTTTATTATTTTGTTTTTGAAATACATTTTTAGTGTTATTTGTTTTGAAATGAATTTTTGCTTCAAATCTGGAATTAATTAAAAAATGTTTTGCAAATGTTTGTAAAATTAGTTTTATTCAAATGAAACGATAGATTACTAACAAATTGACTGAAAATAAAAAACTGAATTCACTGTAGTTTACATAAAGACGTAATCAAAGTGTTGTGTCATTGAAATCTTCAATGAAAGCAGATGTATGACAAAAATTATATGTCATTTGATATAAATTATAGTATTTTTCCTTACAATCTATAAAAAGTCAAAAAACCATTTATTTGTGATTGAATTTTGAAAAAAATGTTTATTTATTATTAATTAAATAAAATGTTTTGAGAAAATACTTCGCATTTGTTGTAATGACTATTGATTTGAAAATGAATTGAATTTTGACTTAATTTTGTCAATTAATTGCAATAATTTCTTGAATCAAAAGAGTATTGAAATCAAAAAGTGTTTAAATACTAAAATAAAATAATTTAAAAAAGTATTTTTCATCAAAACTTTTGTTTTGATAGCAATTCATAAATATATTTTCAAATTTGAAATTTATATAAAAATATTTATATATTTTCGCTGAAAAACAAGACTTAAATGATAATAAATATTAATATATTTGACGTAAAAGAAAAGTTTTAATCATTTTTACCGCAAATATAATAAAATAAAAATTAATTTTTTATAAAAATGTTTAGTCATTCGCGTAATAATGCCATTAATAATGAAAAAACTCATTTGATCTCAAAGTCTGATGTAATTGAAGGTTAGATTGAATTTTATTGTTATTTTATTTCTATAAAGTCTTTCACAAAATATTTTTATATATTTTAATCACATTTTTAACAAATATTTTCATTTATTAAATGATTTGTTTCATTATTTTTGAGAACCTTATTGTCGTTGTTGAGTTTGTTTTTTATGATAATTTGTTTTTATCATGATTTGATAAAAACAATATAATCAAACTGGGTCACATACGAACCATGTTTCAAAATGCAATTACAGTTTACCCACAAAACTGTTTGATTAAAAATTTATAATTTATTTCTCTGTTATTTGTTTTTAATCACTCTTTCAAACCAACTCTTTATTCAATTATCAAAAGTATATAAAAAATTGATTATTTTTAACGAAAAAATGTTGTTTTTGTTGATTACCTAAAAAATAGTGAAAATAAATAATGGAATAAAAAATTGCAAAAAGATATCAAATTGTTTAATCAACTGACACTTGGATTGAGAAATATGTTGAATATATTTCGGAATTTTCTGATTCACTAAAGATTTTCAACTGATTTTCAATTTCCTGTTTTTCTAGTCATTTACCACTCATTTGTTTATTGAAATTGTTTCTCAATTTGATTAAAATCTATAAATACTGTACAGTATATGAAAAAACATTCAAATCATTAGCAATAACATGTTTAGAACAATTAGACCTTGGTGCTCTTTTCAAATTGTCGTTTCAGTCAATTGAAAGAGAAATGTAATCAAAACGGAAATTAAAATATAAAAAATAAACTCAAAAAATAATATTTTCAATTCATTTCCTTTGAATTTATTCTATTAAACTAAACAAGGTTTAATTTTATATTAATTACATTTATGTTTAATATCTTGTACATTTTCTTACCTGTATTCCCCTATTTCAATAAATGATGTGACCATGCTCAATATTCATCTATCATCAAAAATATTGGTATTTAATAACCTTTTTATATATTAATATTATAATTTATAAGTTACCATGTATTAAATTGTTACAGACCTTGT
>JAQGAT010001817.1:0-11319 GCA_034687845.1 Pantelozetes paolii
GGTCTCTTTTTTGAAGCTACACTAGCAAATTCTAAAATTCCTAAAGGAATTGTTTTTTTATATTTTAAATCATTATTATTTAATAATGTTAAATAATATTCTATTTTTGAACTCTCCAAGGGTGATAAAACAATATCGGGAAGTCCTGTAAAAATCAGCTCGCTCACAAAATCCATAAGTGACGTAGGGTGTCTTTTAGGTTTCAAGCTATATAAATTTAGATTTTAGCATTCACCTTATAAAAAACTCAAACTTACTAAGAATGGGTATATTTTGCGAATTCCATAATAAATGACACTAAAGTGCCACAAATCCAGGTTTGATCCACCATGGTAGGTTTTAAACCTCCCTTGAAATAAAACCTAAATTGATAATATAGATATGTTGTTCAATGTAATTACAGAAATAAAGAGACTCGATCATTCCATAGCCCCCAGAGTAGGGAACTTGTCAAAAGTCTCCCAAAACTGCAGGGGCATATTGTTATTTCCCCCCCCCCATTCCCTATGCCTGATAAAATATTGATACTTACTCGTAATAAAGATATGGATCCATTTGGATGGGTTGGAAATATATGGATCGATTATTATATATTTCATGATTAAATTTAATATTTTTTTCTATATAAAAGCTAAAACATTGATTTGAATTTGCCATGGTTAAAGTGACACTCAATGTATAATTGCTTTTATGTTGTTCAATATTCTTTACACTCCTAAATAAAATTTCAAAATGAATATATCAGTTCTTTTCACAATTATATTTATATATCTACTGTATATAAATTGTTCAAGGTTGTTTTGTAAGTTTAATGCTTTATTTTTAATTTATAATATTAATGTCTTATTTGATGTTTTGTCACAAATATTTATTCAAATATAATTATCTCAGAACATATTATAAAATTGAAAATGATAACTCTAATTATGCAATTGCCTGTCACAGGTATATTTATATACATATGTTATTGATAACTCAATTAAATTTAATACAAAGATAAACAATCTAGATTTTCTTTAAATCGTTAGTAGATTAATACGTAAATAAATAATAATGAACCAAGTTAGGCTAATGTCATTTGTATATCATCGTATTAGTAATAATGGATATAATACAATCTTCCAATATATTAATTATGTTTGTCATATTGCAAATACAGTGCTTGTACTTGTTGCTTTTTAAAATTGGAAATTAAATTTGCAACCAATGCTTTAATAAATGCGTTCAATGAAAGCGATTATTCAAATTTTGAATTAAAAATCATAGTTTAAATACCGGTTGAATGTCAGGGTCATTGAACAGAGAAAATAAGTGCCCTGATAATTAGCATGCACCTGTGACAAATTTAGACTGTGGATCTCTGTATACTCAATTCACACCATCCCTAACGTAAATGGTTTTAAACAGTTATTTATACGCTCTTTCACACAATTATTTTTGGTTTAAATTTATTACATCTTTTGAAATATGAAAATGAATTCAATTTATAATTTTTTTTTATGAAAATGAATGAAAATATATTGAAATTAATTTAAAAATAGTTCACTTTTTCATGACTTGAAAATTGCTTTTCATTTTTGGCTTTGATTTAAGGTTTTGTTGTCTTTTTATCCGAAAATTAATTTATTGTGAAAATACTTTTGTAAATCAAAAAAGTTTTTCTTTGCTTTCAAATAACTAATCGATAATTGATTTCACGATTAACTGTTGAGGTCTTAAGCTATCAAAGGCTATCATTGATCAGTGGATTGATTGCCGCACAGGTTTGTCAGATACCAATGTTTGAGATCAATAAACTGTTGACGAAAAAAATGTTTACGAAAAAGGATTTCAATTCAATATTTAAACTAATTTTAAAATTATTTTAATATTTTTGACATTTATTTTTTTGATATCAGACGTAATCTCCGATAAAATCTTTCTTCACATTTAACTCACACTCTATTTGTCACAAATATTTCAATTAATTTCATTTTAAAAAAATAAAAATAAATATCAAAACTAATTATAAAAATAAATAAATTAAAAAAATTACATTTCTCTTACACTTTGAGAGTGAACTTCATTAAGAGATTTTGATATAAAATTAAATAATAATTACAAATGAATTCAATTTAAGTTTTTTTTCTTCACAAATAATTAACTGAAAATCTCATCATTTCATTAACAGATAATTTTCAAACTCTAAGACTAAATACAAATTTATTTTTGTAAGAAAACTATTTTTTCCGTCACTTAATGTCATCCAAGAGTTTTATTTCACATGAATTAGTTGTATACGAGATATAAATACTGTAAATAAATGAATGAGTTTTTAGGCCTCATTACAGCACCTGCTGTTGACTTTGACACTGATCTTCAAGTGATCTTCAAATATAGCTCTGGAGGACAGTGTTTATTACAATGAACTCATAAACTGGTGATAATTAAACCGAAAATTAAACACTAATTCAAATATCATTAATGAATAAGATTTGAGTAAACATTGAATTAAAGATTTAAAATAATAAACGTTTTTCCAAATTTACTTTTTATTAATTTATACCCGGAGTAGACCTAACTATTCATACTTTAAAAGTGTTTAATTAATTATAACCTTAAAAAATACTATTTCATAGTATTTGTCGTAAAATATAAGTAATTTATATAAAAATATTTTGATTTAAAATTGCATTGAATTTAATATTAGTCTACAAATCATCTGAAATACTATTTTAATTGACAGTTAATTACTGTCTCTAAAACTCATTTATATCTTTTGATTTTCAAACACCCCTTGAATTACTCTCTGAGATGTAATAAAACACTTATTTAATTAAAGCGATTTTTTTGCTGATATTTATGACTAGAAATACAAGATTTACGGGTATTTGCAGTAAATTCATAATAGTTTACATACCTGTGCACAAAAAGTATTTTTAATTTTTATTGAATTATTAAATGAAACAAAATCTAAGACAAGAAATAATTGCGATTAGTTTTGGCATAAAATGTAAACCAAATCATGTCTTGAGAGGAAAAACTCATTTTTATAACTGTTTAAGTGATCATTAAATTGAAGTCTATTTCCGATTAAAATAAAAACTTTTTTTATATATATTATATAAAAGTTAATAAAAAATTTTATTTACTTTGAATTTGAAAATCAATTTAATCTGAAATAAAATACATTTTAAATCAAATGAAAAAAATATTTATTTTTAGTAAGTTTACAAAAAATATTAATTGAATTCATGATCTCTTATTCAAAGGCAAAGTCATTCACAACTTGTTTCATAAATTTAATTTCAAATTTTCATTTGAAATATCTATTAATTTCATAAAAATATTGAAACAATTTTAGCATAATTTATTAATTTATAAAAATAACCATGTTTGTTTGAATTTAATATTTATGAAGTCCTGGTTTTAATTTTGTTATTAAGGGGTTATCTTTGAAAACATTTTATCGAAAAAAGCTTTTAAATGCAATTAAGGGTTGATTTCGCAGATTTTTAGGGAATAATTTAAAAAGATAAATTGAGCAGTATAAAATTTAGATAATTTTAATTAATTAGTTAATTATTTGTGTCTTATTATTAAATGATCTCAATTTAAGTGATTTAATATTTGAACAATAAATATGTGTTTTATATCTTAATTAGTGATGAAATGATTGCTTCAAATGTCAAATACAAAACCATTGACACAATATTTGCAATACTTTTATTGTAACAAACGTTTTGTCGACAACGATATGCGATATGTTATCAGCAGTTATCTCACCTGAGTGTCACAATACCTGCACTGGTATTACAGCACCTCTTTGTAAAATATAGTCAATAAAAACAAGAGTTTAATAACAAAACATATAAATATGTAATAAAACTGAAAATATATTACAAAAAAAATAATTAGTTTTGAAAACTCCCTGAAAATCATGTCTAAAGTGGTGAAAAAGGGTACAGAAGTGTTCGTCTACTCATCTGGTGATCAACTGATCGGTTACGGGGGTGTATCACAAGACACTCCTCTTTCAAACTTTTATAAATCACAATTGAATTATTGCGGACACACTTTCCCTAACGCCGAGTGCGCTATAATGTGGACAAAGGCTCAGACATTCGGCGATCAGAAAACTGCTAATCAATTGTTACACTGCAGTGAAGCACATGTAGCCAAACGGTTGGGCAGAAATGTGACGCCATTTGACCCAAAGGTATGGATTGATGTCCGCAACGAAGAAGTGCCGAAAATATTGTACCAAAAGTTCACTGAAAACCCGAAACTCAAAGATTGGTTACTATCGACAGGAAGTGCACAGTTGGCCGAAATAGCCATTGAAGACGGGAACGGGAGGGTCAGGTATAAGGACCCCATTTGGGGCATAACTATCGGTCCCTCCCATCCCTCTATCGGTTGTCCCAAAGAGTGGCATAAATTTGGACAAAACTTTTTGGGCAAAACACTTATGAAAGTCAGACAAACCATTGAATCACTAAATGATTAACACTTTTATGGTTTTCATTGCAATTAAAGTCTGAAAACAATTGAAACAAAACTTTGAAAACACTTTTAAAACTCATTTTTGTCTCACTTTTTGTGTTTTTATTTTCACTGAAAATTGTTTTTCACTTTATTTTTGTCCAAAACTTTATTTTAATTAAAATATAAAACACTTTTTTGTCATTAATATCAATGAAAACAATGAAAATAATTGTAATTTTGTTTATGTTTTGAAAATTATATTTAATTTTTTGATTTACTTTTTGTTTACAATAAAAAACGTTTTGTTTTTGTTTTTTCAAAATTGAATTTAATATTAAGTTCAATGATATTTGAAATTATATTTATAAATAAAAATAACCAAGGTTTAATTATACAACAAGGTTTAATCTTGGTAATTAAATTCAAAACTTAATTATAGGTATTAATAGATAACAACTATTCAACTAAAGTGGAGGTAAATTAAGCAACAAAGCAATATAAGTTACGTCATATATGAATGGACCCCAAAACCAGACGTCTTTCAACGGTTTAAACGCTTTTTGTTTCACAAGACGTAAACATAAAACTTGTTTTTAATATAATTTTTATTAATAATTAGTTTTTTTTAATTAGTTTTTAGTTTTTAAATTAGTTTTAAATTTAATTGTTTGTCGTTTTAATCACAATCTGTGGCCAAACCTAATGTCCGGAAGCCTTAAACAAGTGTTGAATTGTGTGGAAGTGTTGGTGAAAAAGATGAAACAAAAACGGGATTTGATTTCAAATGAATTAAATCAAAGACAATGTGTTTCCGCAAAACAAATGGCGGTTTTGTTGAACACATTTGTGGATCAGCTGTTGGACGACTCGGAGGAACAATCAGAGCTACAACTGATGGCCTGTTTAGCTGTGGATCAGTTGAACAACGCTTGCGGTCATAAAACTATCGCCAAATCCACTGATCAGCTGAAGATTGAAATCAATTCATTGGAGAATAGGCTGAAGAGTGAAGAGATTGAGTGCCAAAGACTTCGCCAACAGTTTGACAATTGTCTGAAGAGTTTGACCGCAAAAGAGGAAGAATTCAAAGATGAGATCAAAAAGTGATTTACTTTTTGACACTTTTTATCATTTTTTTAAATCATTTTTTTGTTTTTGTTTTTAACAATAGATATAAGAAATCAGAGTTTGATTTGAAGTCAAAGATCAATGAATTGAACACAAAATTACTGAAAAGTAATTCAATTGAAGATCAGATCAAACGTGAGATCAAAGAAGAGCTCTTCAAACGTGAGTTCAAGAGTGTTATCACTGAAGACAACACTGACGACAATATTGTCGACGAAGAGGTGAACCGCGAAAGTGGAGCCGAAGAGAGGCCACTGACGGACATTGAAGACAGTGAGACGGAGTCTGAGGACATGTCGTTAAGACAGAAGTGTTTGAATACAAAGCTATCCATAAGTCTTGGCAATAGAGTTGTCGACAGAAACGATAGTTCAGACGAAGAGTCGGTCATCAATGTGTCAAATATGTCGGGGAATAGGTCTTCGCCTAAACCTAAGGACAAAAGAAAGTATTTAATCAATAGAAGCAGAAAAGGGTTTACTTTTTATATTTGCAATTCATTTGAATGTGAATATTCAACCCCTTATATGCATGTCATACGAAAACACGTCCGCAGATGTAAGACCTTAACAGTGATTCACTGCACTGATTGTGATAAACGGTTTACAACAAAGGGTGGACTCAATGCTCATCTGAAGACTAAACACAATAAGAGTGAAAGCGTTGCAAAACATCGAAAACGCAAATACAGTTCATTGACTGAGTCTTCGGGCCGAAGGTCTTCATTGCGCTCATATCGCAGGTCTTTTAATGGACAGACAGTGAAACCATTAATAGATCTCTCGTGAGATTATAAAACATAACAATTGTTTAAATGTTTTGCACTTTTGGTTGTATTTTGACTTAAAATTTGCGTTCAATTACCGGTTGTTATGCTTTTGACAGCAAATCATAATTCAGTAAAACTATTGAAAACATTGCTTAAAATGTGTTTTCATTTCAATTGTTTTGAATTTTAATGAATTATTTTTGAAACAAACCCCTTATTAGCTCTCATTAGGCCTCTAATTAGTTATAATTTAATTTCACCCCTGAATTTATTGCTTTAATATAATTTTATATAATTTTTACCATGATCAATTGATAATTATATAATATATTATATATACCCCTTATGCTGATACCCCTTATATTTTATACATTTTATCTACTTTTACCGGTTTTTACTGAATTTGAGGTTAATTTTCATTTATTGTGTTTTCATTTCATCTTTCAATGAATTTAATGATTTATAAAATCAGTATTTTTTGTTCAAAACAAATGTTTAAAAATATTTTCAATTCATTTATAAATAAAACAATATTTTTGACAAATAATACTCACTTTTTGTTACACTCTCTGTCTTTTTATAAAATTATTAACTGTTAAGTGAATAAAATTAAACAAAAACAGTCTACTGTATAGCTTGAAGAGAACGTAGGCATAGGCACAGGTGCTTTCAACTCAACTTTTAAAAACTGTCTTGAAAGTTCAATGAGCAAGTTCCGATATTCTAGAACATTGTTGAAATAATGTCAGTAAACTAATTATACCAGATGTCGTTCACATGATTATATTCAGGTACTATATATTAAAAATATTTGATAAATTGTCAAAATTTATTTAAAAAAAAATCAAATGGACAAGGTTAGAAATGATTTCAAAACGCATCTTCATTTTATTTTTACATGTATCTATTGGTGAGTTTTAATATATGTAAGAAATATTATCTATTATAATAATTTTAGAAATTGGCTATACTATTGGATTACAAAGCAACCAAGGTAATTTATTTATTGTAGATGTTTTTATTAATTAATCTAATTTAACCCTGTATAAACAATATTTAAGCGTTGATTCAAAGTTTCTTTTATTACAACACTTTTAATGACTGCGAGGGAAAGGATTCCTCAAATTATACACTCTTAGAAGAATTTACACAAAATGCCCAATGTCAATTATCAAGCACTGTAATCGACAATATTCAATTAATTCAAAGTCTATCAAATGAGACAGTTGTAAATATCTTAAAACAATTAGCAATATTTGCAAATATTGACCAAGGTTAGAACTTTATACCAGGTTAACAATATATTATTACTTTTCTGATCAGACAAATGGAATGTTGAGAATCTATTTTTGGCTATGAGTGGACCACTTGAAGGAAAATTCATTTATAAGAAAACAAGTGTCCAAGCTGCTTCTTACCTTAAAGGGTGTTCATCGATATTGGGATCCTCTTATGTCACTACAAAATTAGGAACTTTACTCTTCAGCGATGAATTGGATTTAAATGTCTTAATCTCATCCAAAGGTGGGTTTAAATTGTTTAAGAATAATTCCAGTACTATTTGTAAAGGAACTGGGTATGTCTTAAATTAGACATTTTTGATTTTATCTGCAGGAATATATGCAAGGTATTTTAAATATATGATAATAAAATGAACTTCAATTATTGCCTACCTTAATTCTAAATGTTTAACGCATTATTGTTGTTCAAGTTAATGTTATTTTAATAAGTTGTTGCAGTAATCATCAAGTTGTAATATTCTAGTGTTGTAACAATTTCAACTGTTATTTAATTACATCAATATAACAGATTTTGTAAATAAGCTTGGGTCTTTACTGTTTGTATTTTAAAACAGATGAGACATAAACCTGTTTTTAATTTTTATTAGAATAGTATTAAATGTTTTTTCTGTTAAACTAAACATTAATTAATAATATTAACTAGTTCAGTTAACAATATTTCAATAAAAATGTTAACAAGGTAATTATATATTTGAAAAAACATTTAAACAGTTGAATGACTTTAAAAACATTTTTAAAAATCATTTTGTTTTAAAAATAATATGGCAAATGTTATATTAGAAATACCCGGCTCTATTATAAATATACCAGGCATTTCTACATCAAGTATACTAATAAAAATATTAATTTTGTTTATGGAATTAATCAAGATAAAATGTTTTCAAAATTATTTTTAATTTTATTTTTATGTTTATTAATGAGTGAGTTATTATTCATAATTTATTTTAACTCAATGTTAATTAAAATCTTTAAATATATTTAGGAAATATTTGTGCTGTCGGTGCACAAACTACTCAAGGTAATATTAATTTAATAACTTAATGATTTGAGTCCAACTGTAATACAATTCACCAATATTTAGCATCCGTTCAAAACTTTTTGTTTTACAACACTTATAATGAGTGCGAGGGAAAGGATGCATCCAATTATACCTTAATAATAGTATTCACTGAAGATGCTCAGTGTACATTAACTAGCTCAGGAAATATAGTGGGACAATTAGTTCAAACTCTATCTGGTGGACAAAAATACGTAAATTCACTCCAGATGTTGGCGGCTTCCCAATTCCCGGCAGGAGGTTTGCATTTATGAGACTTTAGCAAGTATAATTATTACAACATAATAATAATCATACTTTTATGGTTATTATAAATAGCATACAATCAAATAGAAAATTTGTTCTTGGTAACGGGTGGACCACTTCAGGGAAAATATATTTATTTCAAAGTAATTATTTTGAGTAACGATTACCTCAAGAAGTGTTCATCGATTTTGGGTTACTCTTATGTCACCTCAAAGTCATCGGCTCTGCTAATCAATGATAAACTTGATTTGAATGTCTTAATCTCATCCACCGGTGCTTATGAGATGTTTAAAAAAGGATGTACCACCATGTGCAATGGAAGTAGCTATGTTCTTTAATTTAAACAAGTTTAATATACCTTCTAAACTTTGTAATTGAAATCTATATTAAAATATTAAAAAATATAAAAAACAATTTTTTAAATAAATTAATGTATATTAAAATTTAAATTCTCTACCAAGGTCAATTCTGTAGTACTTTAAACCCATATTTAATTATTTATCAAATGTTTTTGATCCATTAATGTAGACATCTCAAAATAGATTAAACAAGGTTGTTTATATAAATTAAATCTGTATTTAAGGAATATTATTGAAAGAGATCTAACTGTTATTTTATTAATGTCTGAATTAACCCTCAAGTGTTTACTCTGATTTTGATTAAGTTTTAACAAGATTATTTTTATCATTAAATACATAGTTAGTATATCTAAATTAACAGAGACAATTATCATCCCTTCTATCTAGAGATAATAGACCAAGGGAAAATGTTGGTGAATTTGTTTTTAATTATTTATTCATTTTTATCAATGAGTAAGTTATAAATTATTAAAAATTTATAAATGAGATTAAATACTATATATTTTAGGCAATAATTTTGCTGTTGTGACACAAACTGATGAAGGTATAACTACTTTTAATAATCTAATTATTTGGTAATATTAATAATTGTAAACAACTGTACTAGCTCCAAGAATAACCTTCATATTGTATAACTCTTTTGCTGGATGTGAAGGAAATTCATCAAATTATACACTAATATTTGAATACTCACAAAATGCTGAATGTGATGCAGCAGGGTCAGTTGCTTCCAACGGTCAGTTTGTTCAAAGTATATCCAGTGGACAAACATATGTATATTCAATGCAACCCCTGGCAACATCACAATTCCATGCTGGAGGTTTGTGTTCACAATTCAAGATAATATCAATTATTATAATTCACAGAAAATATTATTTTTATGTAATATATTATGAAAAATATTTATTAGCTTTCGAACATTTAGAAGATTTAATCCTGATCACCAGTGGACCCCTCCAGGGATACTACATCTTTACTAAAACAATAATCTTGAATAAAGACCGCCTCAAAAAATGTTCGTCTGATTTGGGATATTCTTATGTTGTATCAAGATCATCACAATTACTTATAAATTCTAATCTAGATTTAAATGTTTTAATCTCACCCACCGGTGCTTATGAAGAGTTTAAAAAAGGATGTACCACTATTTGCAATGGAATTAGTTATGTTATCTAATTTGAACAAGCAACTAAAGTTTATTATTGCAAATATTTAAATTCTTAAATATTGATCCAACAACATTTAATATTATTGTATAATTAATAGCTTACAAATGTTTTATAACATTTATAGCAAATAATAATTTATGTAAATCTAAAACCTAAAGTATTTTGCTTGATAAATATATTTTTCAAGATATGTTGAATAATATCATTAATTCAGAGATTATTGATATTTAAATTAAAATATATATTTATATTAACAACAAATTCTGGATATTATTTAAATGTTAGGTTTTGAATATTATCTTATATTCATATTATAACGTAAATGTGTTTGGTGATTTATTCTTCAAATATTTTCAACAATTTTTCTTTTAAAATATAATAATTTTTGTAAACCTCTTCACCCCATTGCTGAAAAAAAGAAATAATATTAGTGAAAGCACAATTAGGTTCCCTAAAGATTATCTTACCATCATTACTGATTTGATAACAGGAAAACCCTGCTCAGCTTTCTCATCATTTTTGATACAAAACAAAATCATGAACATCAGAGCCACTAATGAAAACACTTTCACCTCTTTTAGGATATGTTCTACAGAATTGATAGGATTTTGTGAATACCTTTCACCAAATATGTTCTCCATTTTTTTGATATAGTGTTTAATGAGTGTTATAATCGTTGAATCGTTTGGAAATTTTTCAATATTCTTCCCAAATTCACTCAAATCGTGATCCCATTCCACAATCAGAGTCCCGAAATCAAAACCTCTGTAACCATAGGAAGAGTATTCAAAATCACATAATACTATCTCCTCTTCCGGTTCAG
>JAQGAT010001818.1:0-11315 GCA_034687845.1 Pantelozetes paolii
TCTCTCTCTCTCTCTCTCTCTCTCTCTCTCTCTCTCTCTCTCTCTCTCTCCCACTTTTTATCCTTTCTTAATATAACAAAAGAATTTTATTTATGTCGAAATCAAATATCAATTCATTTGTTTCCAGGAATTTTAGTTTTCATTTCATATATAGTTTTGATTAATAATTTTGAATTCAAATGTTTTATTCAATTTGTGTTTTGCGTCAATAACTGAGAAATCTTTTCAATAATAAAATATTAGGGTTTTTGTAATGAAATATAAGATTTTTATTTCATTTATTCATTAAATATTAGTTTTAATATTTGATACAAAAATATCGTATACTTTGAAAATTAAAATACATTTTATATTTAGTCTTTCAAAAGCTTTTATTTCAACGATTAATGATTTGCTTTTAGAATCTGATCTTAAATTGAATTCAAAACTATTAATGATTTCATTGTTTATATAAATAAATTATATTTTATTAATAAATCTGTAATAAATTTCATTTAAATTTAATTATAATAATAAAAAGTAAACCTTTTATTATTGTTTCAAACGTTACTTTGAAGTCAGACATAGCGTGCGATCTCATCATTAAAAGTGAACAAAATTATCAAAATTTTGACTACAACTCAAAAAAGTGTAAAAACGTGTGAAGAAAGTCAATATAATTGGACTTTATTTCTATATATATTGCTTGAAATGATCTGAACGTCTCGTGCAATAAGAAGCCAAACATTTTGGCCACTCATCCATCATCTGGTCTTAAATGCAAAGACAATGAAAAAGTTTATATATTTTTGCTTCAATTTAGTCGTTGTTGTGAACATTGAGAACAAAATAACTTTTAGGGAATATAGGAATCAAATGATTGACGTTTGAAATCGATGTGTGATTTAGGGCTAAATGTTTGAAAAAGTTTTTATATGTAGTAATAGTGTGAATAAAATCATAAAATCTGTTGAGACATAGATTTCTGTTCATTGAATCTGAGTTTCGCTTTGGATATCAAGTACTGAATTGAATCAACACTTCTGAGAAGTGATTCTTCATTGGATTCAGTGATGACATCAAAACTTAAATCAAATAATATTTGAAAATCTTATTCAATAGTAAAAAACTTTTTTTTTATGACATTTACTATAAA
Source organism: Pantelozetes paolii (assembly GCA_034687845.1). NCBI lineage: Eukaryota > Metazoa > Arthropoda > Arachnida > Sarcoptiformes > Oribellidae > Pantelozetes > Pantelozetes paolii. The sequence continues at coordinate 1,136 of JAQGAT010001818.1, forward strand.
ATATTATTTCAAATTCAGAAATAGGTTTAGAAAAAGATTTCTATATTCACTGTTAGAGTGTTTTCTCAGTTATTACTCAAAATCCAATCATATTTTAGACGATTTGTAAGAAATATCCATTTCTTGCAAACATTTTGGCGTTTCAATCAGTTTTTTGAAAAATCATATGCCATTCAAGTAAATATCAAATATTGTTACCAACCTATTGAGAAGGGGGTAAAAATTGATTAGAAAATATTTAGACAATTTAAATTGCATCAAGTATAGTCTAGAAAGTAAATTTAAAGTTCAATATTTATGAAAATAAATGCCAAAAATAGGGGATATATTATATTTATTGAATAAATTGAAAGTTGTTTTTTCAATTTTGAGAAACAAAATGAATGAATAATTTATTTTTAAAAATCACTTCAAATATTAGTATTTCCTTTGCTTTCCTATCCTTTCCTTAATATTAATCAATTGATAAATGATTTGATGATTTTGTGCAACAGATAAGCAAAATAAAAATCCATTTTAATATTGAATTACATTATTATTATTGATGTTATGTTCAACTCATTAACTAATATAATGTAATATAAAGTTTGACGTCTAATAAAATGAATGCAAAATTGATTACAACTTATAGACACAGACATTGGTATTATTCAGTGGCTCTGGTATTATATTGTGTTCACTGGGATGGCATCCGAAGCAGAATCAGCGCTAAATAAAAATAAGAGCAAAAGAAAGTTTGTGTCACTTTTAGGCATTAGGAAGTGATATATGCTTTCGGGAACAGACATGAAGAGCATAGCAATGATAGGACAGGAATAATAGGAATACAATTTGCAGACAGACATGCATTTTGTCGCATAAATAAGTGATTCATCTCTAACTCTATTCAATGTAGAGATTCCTACTTTGATTCACAAATCAAATGAAAGCACATTCACTGCTATGACATATAGTCGACTGCTATTGAGATGCCTTTCCTTCAATACCGGCAGCCATTGATTTGGTATAAAATTCACTTTTCTGTAAGAGATAACAACTGATATCAATGGACCAGCATTTTGGACAGTTGGTTGGCTCGGATGCTGTACAAGAGCCAGATCTGGTCCAATGATTTGCTTGTTTTATGAACTCAAACGAGTAAACGATTTTTCATATAATTTCTTCACTTCAATACAGATCTCAATAATGAAAATCAAATCATCAATAATAGAGTTAATAATAGATGTCATGTCATTTCATTTGTCACTAATATTTGATGAAAATATATAAACAGAAGAATATTCTGGGAATAAATAGTTTATAAAAACAAAACATGACTTTTAAACCAAATTGAAGTACAATTGAAGGCAAATCCAACCCATTTCTAATCAAAAACCTTTTTCGTCAATCGATTGGGGGATTGGATGTCGTATTGGATGTCATAATACAAAGGGAATTGAATTTTATATTTTATCCAAACGTTGGAAAAAAATAAATTTTTTCTTTTGCGGAAACGAAGAATAATTTGGTCTTAAATGAAAATGCATTCAATGTTCACCTCATTGTCAATAGGAATGGGAATATCTGTTGTATTATTGTTTGGACAGACATGTCGTAAACCAGTTTAATGTGTTATACAATAGACTGTGTAATAGGATGTCATGGAAGTGCTGGTGCCATATGACAGCCTCTCCATCCAATTATGTGCATTAATTTGATATCTCATTGACTTAATATACACTAAACTCCTCATCAATTTGGTATGGATTTGGCAAAACCTAATTCAATCAGAGGTTGTCGGGTGTTTAGACAAACCCAGCACAGGGAGGACTATAACGAGTGTACATTATTTGATGACCATTTTATGTAATTTCTAGGTATCAATAAATTATTGAAGTCTTAAACACAAAAATAATATTATGTGCAGTGAAAGTCCCTTTCAATCCCATTCAACCACTGGTCACATCTCATTTATAGACAGAGCACCCGATGATAATTATTTGCTCAGAAATGTCGCCATTTTATTACAGAGTTGTAAAAATAAATTGTTATCAAATGCTTAAAAGATAGGGATTTTGTAAATCTATTTATATTTCATTCATATGATAAATAAAATCATATTCAGTGCCGGATATTCTGGTTATGAAGGAATGGGTAGTCGAAGAGATAATTAATATTAATTACTGTAATGTCTAAACCCTTTGAAAGATAAAAAGGGTTTCAAAAAATGAGTTCATTTAAAAATTAATTCATTATTTAATAAATAAATTTCTTATGTATTGAATGCAAGACTAATAAATCAATTGATACTTTCATAGCCTTTTAGATTAATGACCCTTAAAATGGCATTATAATCAGGGGGTATAACAGAATCAATTATAGAGGGTAAAGAATAGAAATAAAAGTGTTCTTTCTCCAAAATGTCCAGAAAATAGCATTAATAATTAGATTTAAGCTCAAAACCGGTCTTTATTTTGTGGTTTCACTCATTCACAACATTAGTTTTTGAGCACTGGGTTATCCATTATAACAATGATTTGTTAAATAACAATAGAGGGAAAGTCGGCTTTTGAATATCCAATACAATTGATATGAATGTACTTTTGGGCTGAAATGAAAGCCCAGATCCTAACAAATAGTTTGATGTCATCTCTAAAGAGATAATCAAAATAAAAGATGAAAACAAATATTATTTCAATACATATGTAATTGTTTTCATTATTTTTCATTCAATTCTTTAACATATTGTCTATTCTTAGCACAAATTCATTCATTAATTGTAATTACAATTGATATTTGTTTGTCTCTTATGGTCTTTAGGGCGACATTCAAATGGATTTCATTAAAAATACAAATTTTACTATAATTACTGTAAAAGTGATTCACATTTATTTCAATTATTTGTTTGAAACTATAATTTAAATAATATTTTTGTGACAATAGATTCAATTAAATTAATCTTTGATTTATTGAATGCATAAAACGATTATTATATTTGTTTAGTGAGTATTAAAAACATTTATATTAATTGATTTCAATCTAATTATAAGTTTGTTTACAAATGATTGCAAAAAATAAACAAAATATTAACAAATAAATCATGTCTTTGTGAAATATATCTGGAAATTATGTCAACTGTTTGAAAAACTTGATTAAACTTTCATTTGACAAAAGAAACCGTCTTATGATCACAACAGTTATCACAAGAGGGAAAGACTATTCAAAAGTATTGTGTATTTTTTGAGTATAACAAAAGTAAAAACAAATTTTTAATACATATAACAAAAGTGTCGTTCAATTGAAGTTCAAATACCAAAAAATATATTGTTATATAAGATTGACTTCAAAAGTCGTTTCTTGTGGTCCGCCTTATTGTGAAAATATTTTTGTTGTATTGAAAAAATTGTTTTTTGTAGTGAAAAATATAAGCAATATATCAACAAATAGTTACACTTTTCTCTATTTTCCCCCATATTTTGGCCACTGAATAAAAAATAAAAATCTGTGAGCACTTGATGTGTCGGCAAATCATTTGTTGTTCACTTTATCTAATAATTAGTTTCAAATTTAACTTTAATTAGATTTCGTCACTAATTCTTCATTTGTTAATGACTTCTCATAATTAACTAATTTTGCAAATAATCTCTTGACTAAAGAATGCAAGGTTATATTACATTTGGTGTATGTTGAATCAATATACAGTATATTGGAGATATCAATAGAACCATCACGAATTATGTGAAGGGTTTGTTTTGAATTAGTTGCAAATACCCCTTCATGTTTGTTTGTCTACATTTGATAAATAGATAAAAAACTACAAATAAATTGATTTTCAAAATACAATTGATTTGAATTTTTGCTCTTTTTTCCACTCATTTTGTTATCTATTTTTCGTTAACTTTTTTGTCAAATACAGACATACTTTCAATAGTCTATTGAAACATCAAATACTGAAAATTTCTGTGAAAATAGATTTACTGTAAAATAAAAACCTTAACTGAATTTCAAACACTGTGTCCGGTGTTTGACGTCTGAATCAATGGAGAAACAAATCTATTATTGCTTTAATTGAAAACATTTTCAACAAAAATGTCTTATTTTTTACGTCAAACTAAAAAAATCGTTTTTAAAATTAAAACACTTTTGATTTTTAACATAATTTCAATATATTTTTAGTAAAATTGCGTTTTTGAACAAATAATTTAAAAATAATAGATAATTACGATTATGTTTACATATTGAAGAGAGGTAAAAAAGCAGTTTAGATAGAATATCTCCATTGGACACCTATTTTGTAATCCAAAAGTTGTATAAACAAATACAAACAACAATTTTAATAATCACTGGTATTGTAATGTAAATAATCCTGGTAATAATAGTTATTATACAAGATCATATCAGTTCTAGGTTTTTCTGTTTAATAAACTCATTGATTCATTCATATAAGGGGTGTTTTGAAACAATATATTTATACAAAAACACAACTCATTTCGAGAAGAGTTTTAAAAATAATTATTTTTGAGTGAATTGAGTGGTATTTCTAAGAAATTAAAAGCAAATAACAATTCAAACAATTTTATGACTTAATCAGATGTAAGCACCGGTAAAATAGGTCTGACATTAATATATCGATCAAATTATTTATTTATACATTAATTCATAGAATTCTAAGAGAAATGTATTGCTTTTGCAAAGAATAAACCAAATCCTATGTCTTGAAGACTACGATATCACTGTCCAGACCTCAATCAAGTGATCATTTGGCCCAACCCTGAACACAGTGTTCACCATTATATTGAAAATAAAAATAGACAATAAATAGCCCGAAAATAGTAAATAATAAATGAGAAGAAATTTGAGCTCAGCTTTTGAGTAGACATTAATTTCAATGAATGATAAAATATTAACAATAAGTTCATACAAATAGATATTTTAAGACAAAATACAATTCACTTTTGGCTCTGATTTGGACGCAAAACAAAAATAATAAATAAATGATCCGTTAATCCAATTATTTTGCGATTTATTTTCATCACTTAAGCACTGGTAGGGAATGAGAGGCAGCAAAAAATTTGTTAAAATCTAATGTGATTTAAACTTTACTTTCAATTCACAGATATTTAATATTTAATGAGTTTTTACTCGTTTAAGGGTAGGAAAGGGTAGGAAAGGGTATGTTTTGTTGTAAAAATATATTTTAATGATAACAACACAACAGCAGTGAAGAAGAGAGAAAAAAAATGATTCAAACACTGATGTAAAATATGTTTTGAATATATATTTAAATTTATTTTTATAGAGAAATATGAAATGATTTATATTTTGTCTGTATTTCTAATCACAGGAATATTTTTAATATTTCAAGGCTTTGGGCATCAATTTTGTAGTACCAGTGCCTTCAGGGTCTGCGTCTGGTTGTGCTCCAGTTTCTCAGTACCCGTTATTTTGTACTAAAATCTGAACCGTTATATAAAATGTTGTTTCGGGCCAATGGTTTGCAATGAGAGGAATGGGAGCTCTGCAGCCAATATATGATGGCTTCACAGCCGACTAATACTGCAAATCGATGGCTAAAAATAGTAACAACTCCTTGGGATGAGATGTACGCATGTCTTCATCCCTGAACACCAGATATCGGGTAAGCCTCTGATGCCGAACAGTAAATACCAGACCCTTTAATAACTCTGTTCTTCACTATAGAGTGTGTAAAATATTATCGGCGCAAACACTACACTAATATAAAGGCATATATTTATCGCACTTATATCGCACACAACAAAAAATATTTCAATAGATTTTTTGCAATCAATTTTGACCTAAACTTTGCAATCAATGGTTAAATGTTTTGGTTATGTATTAAAAGATAATTAATTACGAAAACATTGAGTTTGTGTTTGTGTTTGTGTTTCAAAGCTTTTATTTAATGTTTAGTAAAAATAATAATAAATTTTATTATCGTTTGTATTAAATATGAAAACAATATTCAAATTATCGGAAAAATGATTATAATTTTAGTTATTATTTAGGATTTGAATGAAAAATATTGTCTTTGGATATGATTTCATACAATATTTAAGGCGACGACAAGAGTGAGAGTTAAGGGAAAGGCAGCAAAAATAACAAATCGATGACTTTTCGGCGCTTTTGCACAGACTTTTCACAAAAGTGTTGTGTTGTAAGAGTATTGTTATGATATGGCACTGGTAGTACTGGTAGTACACTTCTTGTGCCCATTTTCTTCGCTCGAGTGTAACAAAACATAACAGACAAATGTTATGACTTGCCATACAGTCTATGCCGGTGCTCTTCAGCTCCTACCCTGAACACTGACACTAAAAGACAATAGAGTATGATATTGAAGTGTGATTTGAGTGCACAAGCATTCAACAAGAGAGGCATTAATATATTTGCCAATCAAACCATCAAAACATCAAATATTTTATGAGAAAAAGTGTTAAATAAATAAATATTTTAACCGAAAATATATTAATGTTTTCTTTAGTGACAATAATAAAGGGATTTGAAACTCATTTTTCATTACTGTTTGTCAATCGTTTGACATTTGAATACAGTTTAAACACATTTCTCTTATTTTTCATTAAAAAGATTTACTTTTTTTAGTCTAACTTTTGATTTAAAATAATTCAAACATTAGTTTTAATGAACTTATTATCTCTTTTGGCTGCAAATCATTTGGACTTTTCTTCAGATTAGACGTGAATTTAAATAAATTATATCTAAAATAAAGATTAAAAAAACGTTGCAAACGTTTAAATGCATGCAATGTTCAGTAGATTTAGTGTTAAGTTATGACAAAATTATAATCGTTTGACAATTATTACTAAAAAATACTGTATTTATTAATATTTCCAAATTTATTTAACAAAATGTTTAAATTGAAAACAGCTTTCAAAGTGAAGTTATATAATAATTAACGCAATACCCTATTAGCAATATTAGCAATGTCAAATTCTCAGTTTCTGTGAAATACCTATATAACTCTAATCCATGTAATGATCAGAAAATCAAATATTTATATAAAAAGGATATTCCGTTCAAATAATATGATATTTATGTCATAATGAGTGCAAACTTTCATGAATTTTATATTTGGTTTCTGAAAATTTGCAGAAAATGTTTTGTGGTTTCACTTTAAGTCTAAATGAGATTAATCTCTATTATTGGCTTTATTTCGGATTTTTTTTAAAGATGACTGAAGTCTCTATCAAAACATGATTTTGTGGTCAAATAAAACGTTTTCTCAAATAATAGTAATTTTGGTCAACATTTTCGTTTGAATTTATTTTTAAGTATAAAATAAAAAACATTAAAATTTTATAAAATTTATTTTAAATAAGAAATAAATTTATTCCAAAAATATTCAAAAATATTTACTTAATTATCAAATTTTAAGTCATTTGTGAATAATTTGTTCATTTCTTAGTTATTTTAATCATTACTTGAATTCAGTTTAAGTATAAAAAAACAAAAAGTTTAGTTAATTTCTTAAGGGATTTGCAAAAAAGGGTATTTATTGCTATTCATATTTATTGTTCCTGGTGAGAAATTGGACGTTTTCTTAGATTCATCCAATTAACTCAATGTCTAGTAAGACTGAATTTAGTCTATTAAGTGCTGTAAATGCTTTGGCACTTGTATTGATCGAGAGGTTAGCGCTTATGGTTTAATATTTTATATAATATGTGATTTTGATGTTTAATAAAGGCTTGGATTTGCGTTAATATAGTGTAAAATTCAATATTTATAATCGCTGTTCAGATCATTAACTTTTAATTTATTTTTTTGATTGAAGGGTGTATCCACTGGTATTGAAAAACCGATAAACTAATGAACATGGTGAAATGATAATTGATAATCAAACCTATTGTCAATAAAAATTGATTTTAATATTTTTAAATAGTCTGGTAAGTTTTTACTTAATTGTAAATATGTTTAAGTAGCGATTGATTTATCTATCGTAAGGAGTCTAATGAATACCTGGTCAGACATTAAGAGTATAGATGTTATGCAAAACCCATAAAATGTAAAAATATCTGAATTATTTGAAATGTTTTTCAATTGATTTTTATATTTTGAAACATAAGAGATGATTGAAAAACAGATGACTTAGAAATGAGATGTTTTCACAATAAATATAAAACAACACAAAATGTACTGAATTTCGTAAACATGATAATAATATCGGGAAAACATGTTTTCAGTGAAAATAATAAATTTATTTAAAAATCATTTATTTATAAATGTATTTAAAACATATAATATCAGTTGATGATATTTTACATATAATGATACTTTACAAACAGTTTTAATTGAAATGTCTGTAAAGGCATATGAATTTCATTGAAATCTAATTTTATTTTATTTATTACTTTTAAATCTGATATCGATTTTGAATAAATATATTCAGTGTTCGTCTGTCAAAACACTTGCAATAAATTTCAGTCAATATTATTATATTTTTTACAACAGAAAGCCTTTGAACTTATAAATCATTTTGTAAGGAATCCAACAGAGATTTAAAGGCAAATACTTATCCAAAACTGTGACTCTTATATACTGGCGCTCAGATTGTAGTCCATTAGCATCAGTATTGGCTCATTAACTGGCGATAGGTTTTCATATAAACTTCAAAACATTTCAAAAGTATTACACAATTCCTTAAAAAATAGATTAAATGAGAGAAAAAATCACTGATTTTGCAGTTGTGGTGAAATTCATGCAAAACCAGACTTTAGAGAGGATTAGGAATCGTTTCAATGTCTTAAGCGTAGCCTAACTATGCGTTGATATTAGATAACAATACTGTAATAAATGAGTTGAACTGTTTTGGGCTGAAGAGAGCAAAATGTTTATTCATTTGCATTATTATCATATATTTTCTTTGAAGTAACAGTGCTTTCCAGTTGTGGTTTGTGTTCAACTGAACAACTGATTCAAAGCTATGGCTTATATGAGAAGAAAAATAGTATTAAATGTAAATCATTTAATATTTGTTTATCCAAAACAGTCCACTATTTTGTGATAATTAAAGAGCTCTTGGTTTTCAATTTATGTGATTATTTTGAACTACTTTTGCCAAAACCATAAAAATACAAAACACTATTGGTTTACATCAACTCTCAGTTGGCTTTCAGTAAAGAAGTTGTGTTTAAAATAAATATAAAGTTTTTTTTAATTTTGTAAAACTTTTTCAATTAATTAAAACGATTTCTGAATAACAAACAGATGTACTGTATAATAGTATTTGCGCACAAAATCTCAATTTATTTAATAAAAGATAAAATTAATGTCAAATAATTTGATGAATAGTTTTTAATCTCTTTTTGGCTTCAATTCAATTGTTTTATAGTTTTGTTTTTGTAATAAAATATTTAATATTTTTAACACTAATTAGTTTAGAAAATAAATTTTAATGAAGTCTTCAATAACTAATTAAAAGACTTAAATGTTTTGGACTTAATTTTATTTCAAATAATTGACACAAAATTGGATTAATATTTGTTTATTTATGAACTCCTCTTTACATTCCTACCAATTATATGACATAAAATAGTGCTATTTTTGTTCAGGTGCTAAATGTTAGGTCAAAATGCATGTGCAGACGAAAACTAAGTGGAAATGATTCTTAACATTACATTAATGTATTGCAGATATGACTATAAATCCCAATTGACTTTCAATGTATGATTAGATGACAATTCATGTTAGACTCAAATCAAACATTCACTTCATTTGATTCATAAAAATATCCACAGATTTTCTTTTTAAATAAAATAATACTGTTTGACCTCTTATTCTGGAGGAATGGTATGTAAGAGCAAGTGCTGACAATAACTGCATAATTCAATCGTTAATAACAGATATATTTCATCTAATTTTGAATATATTTTAATGCAAAAGCGCTAAGACTTTGTAAGAATTGATTGAAAAATATTGTTTAATGTAAAGAAAAATCTGATCTTTAGATAAATTACTGTTTAATCTCTTGTGTCATCATTTCTGCACAAAATATTAGATTCAAACGTCTATTTGAATATTTATTTTGAAGTAAAATGTGTTTTAAAATACATTTCCTTCAAAAATATTAAGTGAAAAACACGTAAGAGAGTGAGACCTAACGGAATAAGCCTCTGGATTAGGGGCTGAAAGTAGTGAAGTGTCAGTTAAAATAATTTTTAAT
>JAQGAT010001819.1:0-11311 GCA_034687845.1 Pantelozetes paolii
TTAACCACTTTTGGAGAAAACTGTGATTTAAATGAAATCATTAAACAATCAATTGATTCAAACATTGGTTATAAAAGACAAAGACCTCAAACGAAAAGCCATTGAAAATATGAAGAATATATTTGTTTTCATTGAAGTCAACGAAAAAGTGAAACAAATGATTGAAAACAAAATGTTTTAAATAATTAACAAAACAATCGGATTTTTGATACCATTTTGTGATAACATTAGTCAAACCATTAATACATTTATTGTTTAAACAAATAATTAAACAAAAAGTTAATCCAAAAAAATTTAGACCTCTTTTCTCTGTTTTTGAAATTTTTGTATTTTTATAACATTACAAACATTTTCTTATTTTTGTTTGTATTTCAAACGTCTATTACTTTTTGTTATTTAATTTAATTTCTTTTGAAAATTCATTTACTTTTGATAATAATTTGTAAAAATATTAATTCAAATGATCTCTCATTTACTGTATTTAACTGTTAAGCCATAAACCAGTGTTTAGAAGCTCTGAATTTAGTTTTGTTTTTACGATAATTGTGTCAAACATTACAATCAATACATGCTTTTACGGCAAAAATATATTACATTTAATGACAATTTGTTTCAATAAATATTCATTTCATTTGACATAAAGTCTTGGTTTGTATTTTAAGTATTGATAATAAATATTTAAATGAAAATTCAATAAAAGATATTTTTTCAACAATTTTTAAGAGTTTTGTTAAATATTTCTGATTTCTATGATACAGACTGTTCCAGGTATCTGATCGGGCATCTCACCTAGTATCAGTTTCATTTACTTTTCATATAACACTACAACTATTGTTAAATATGAAACGGAGGACACGATCTCATTGCAGGCGATCAGTATTTGTTATGATATATTACAACTAAAGTCTGTAGTTTTGGTCATTTATTCACTGATTTTTAAATTTGTTTTTTTTGTGTAAAAGTGTTATTCATTTGAAATAAAAACTACATGTAATTGAGAATTACTTTTCTGGAGATAAGAACTGATAAACACTTCTCTAATCTCTAAGTCTTTTGAATTGCGAGTGGAGTTGGAAATCGTTTTTCACTATAAACTGAAAGTAATTCTCGTTTTATGTTTGAAAAAATTATTTCAACTCTTATTTGAAAGCAAAATAAAATGAAAACAACTTTTAATGTTTTCTTGCTTCTGGTGGTCACAGCACTGGCCGCCAACGGCGAACAAGAGGCCAATGTCAGTGAACCCTTCTCCGACATGTTGGCCCAGTATTCCTCCTTGGTAAGTTATCAGACACACCCTATATACGTCTATTTTTCAAATCCAATTTTACCACTTTATGAAAGACCACTTGTTTTGCGTTAATACACGAAGACTTTGCTAATTGTAATAAAATAGCAGAAGAGGAGGGAAAGGCCTATTTGGAGGGCATTGACGAGAACAGTGAGTGGACTAAGAGGGCCAAGTGCTGCGGCACGTGGAGGCTCAGGGACTGTTGGGTGAATTTCGCCAAACAGAAGTGCGACGCCATGCAGGCCCTCCAGGTCTACAATCTTCCGTATGTGTTCATGGAGAACCTGGATGCGATGTGTAAAGACTACCCGCCCAACTCAGACAAGTGCCGGTTCACAGTCCGGCTAATGAAATTTATTTTTACCAAATTATCTGAGTCACCAAAGATTTTATCTTGATAATATTTCAATTGACACATGTTCACTTCGTGCAATAGCATGCAATAGGTATCAGCAAAAGGTAATCACAAAATGCAATTACACTATATTTTGTACTACTCTGTACTTTACTTATATAATCTCAAGTTTAAATTAAGCAAGGTTGTTTATTTAAGATAATTATTTAGTGATTACTAAATTAATTATAAGTAGTTTTAATTCAAATTTTTTTTTATCAATTCAATGAATAATAAAAATATTGTTTAATAAAAAAAATGTTTAAATCCTTGAGTTATAATAGGTTTTCAATAATAGTTTACATAAATTTGATTATTTGTTCCATTAATTTGAAAAAACATACAAAACTTTTGATATTTTGAAACAGTAATGAGCATGATGACTTTAGAAATGGTAAATTTCTTAATGAATATACGAAAAGAAACTCAACTTGAATTTGAAAATAACACTGGTAAATTTTAATGGTTTTGCATCTTAAGTTAAATAATATGCCAATTGGTAACCAATATATGGTATTGAACTCACCAAGACAATTATTTTCTGTTTTAATGTTTACTGATTTCTGTCAAATTATTTTTAATAAATATTTATCAAGATATAATAATAATTTTATTATTAATTGTAATTTCTTTAATCAAGATAATATTTTTAGTGAAAACTCAACAAAAGGATCTGTAATTAAAAAAGTTAGGAGAGCTTTTAAATTAAGATATACATTAAAAATCAGTCAATAATTATAAATTTCTATAATTACCATAATTATTTTATTGTAAATATAATATTTTGTAAACAACATGGATAAACACAGTTAAGGACTTTAAACAAAAGTCTGTTGTTTTGGTTATTTATTCACTGCTTTTTAAATTTAAATTTAATGTAAAAGTGTTATTCATTTAAAATAAAAACTACTGTTAAATGAGATTTACATTTCTAATGATAAACACTTATCTAATCTCTAAGTCTTTTGAATTGAGAGTAGAGTTGGAAATTGTTTTTCACTTTAAACTGAAAGTAATTTTTGTATTTTGTTTGAAAAGTGATTTCAACACTCATTTGAAAGCAAAAGAAAATGAAAACACCTTTCTTGCTTCTGGTGACCACAGTACTGGCCGCCAACGGCAATCAAGAGGAAATTGTCATTGAATCCATCACCCCTGACAAATTGGCCCAGTATTCCTCCATGGTAAGTTATCAGACACAATCAGACACGCCCATTTTTAAAAACCCATTTTAATCACTGTATGAAAGGCCTCTTGTTTTGAGTTAATACACGAAGACTTTGATTATTGTAATAAAGAAGCGGAAGTGAGAGGAAAGACCTATTTGGAGGGCATCGACGAGAACAGCGAGTGGGCCCATATTGTCAAGTGCTGCGGCACGTGGGAGCTCAGGGACTGTTGGGTGAATTTCGCCAAACAGAAGTGCGACGCCTTGCAGACCGAGCAGGTCCACAATCTGCCGTATACGTTCGTAAAGAACCTGGGTCAGATGTGTAAGGACTACCCGCCCAACTCTTACATGTGCCGGTTCCCAGTCTGGCTTCTGGAATTTATTTTTACTAAAAATATTTAAATCAGCAACGATTTTATCTTGATAACATTTAAATTGACACATGTTCACTTTATGCAAGAGGTGTCCGAAGATATAATCACAAAATGCAATTACAGTACACTTTTTACTAATTTATATTTTACTAACTATAATCTCAAGTTTAAATTAAACAAGGTTGTTTATTTAAGATAATTATTTAGTGCAATGATAAGTAGCTTTAATTTAAATATTTGTTTTCAATTCAATGAATAATAAAAATATTATTAAACAAAAAAAAATCTTTAAATCCTTGAGTTATAACAGGTTTTCAATAATAGTTTACATAAATTTGAAGCTATTTTCATGTAATTTATAAAAACAATTTTACAATCATTTTGATATCTTTGAAACAATAATGAACATGATGATTTTAGAAATTTACAAATTTTTAAATAAATATTTGAAGGGAATTAATGATCAATATTTTCGTTTCATAATTATCTTGCAAATAAATTCAACAATTCATGGAAATTATTCAACTAGATAATAATTATAATGAAAATTCAACAAAAGGGTCTGCAATTAAAAAAAGTTAGGAGAGCAATTAAAATTAAGATAATTATTAAACATTATATTTGAATTTAAATCAATCAATAATTATATAAATTTCTATAATTACCATAATCAATTTTTTGTGAGTTAAACAAATGCAGAGTATTAAATATTTTATTAAATAACTTTTGATGTATGCAATTGTTTGCAATGCGTTTGAATAAAAATATAATTTAATTTAATAAAACACAATAAAATAAATATTATTTAACATTGTTTACAATATTTATAGATTTAAAGACACTTTCATTTTTACTGAATATTATTTTAGAGTTTTAGAGAAAATGAATACTATTTTCAGAGTTATTATAAGAATTCTCTGTTTTATTGGTTGTGTTTATCAGACATTGAATATCAGTTTCATTTACTTTTCATATAACACCACAACTAATGTTAAATATGAAACGGAGGACACGATCTCATTGCCGGCAATCACTATATGTTTTGATAAAATTAACTTGATAAATGAAGAATTCAAAATTCAAACAAGAAATTCATTTAATACTGAAACAAATGAAAAGTTTTCTGATTATTTGATAAATTCATTGAATGGGCTCCCAATCAAAGATCAAATCAAATTAATTGTTGACCAAGATGAATTATTTAACTGTTCATACAATAAACGGGGCACTAATTACGATGAATATGTTGATTGCAAATCAGTTGCTAAATATAAGCACTCAATAAGTGGAGTGTATTATTGTTTTACAATATTCTCACAAATGAATGAAACAAATGATGAAAAGTATTACATTAAAAACAGACCAAGAGGATCCATCACGCCGATGGGTGTTAGTATACTATTGAAAAATAAAACTAGGTTATCAATTTTTATTTTAAATTTACATTCAAGATCATCTCAATTGAATATCCCCTGCAATTCCAATTCAAAATTTAGTGATACAATAATTCAGTATAATTATATTTATTTTCAATATAACAAGGTGATTAAAAACTATTCTTTTACACCAAGAGGAGAAACGTTTGATAAGAACAGTGAAACTATAGAAACCTGTCTCAATGAATGTGTAATTGAGAATGTTCTAGCTCATTCTGGAAAATATCCCAACGGAAATTTAAACTACAATATTTCCAGTGAATTGAAGATAGCTAATATTACCGATATGAATGTAACGACAGATGATTATTGTGAGAAACAATGTTATTTGAAGATTGAATGCTATAATGAGTACTACTTTTCAAACAGTATTTCAGGAGACGTTGAAAGTTTAAACGGAAGTGAAGTGTTTGACATTTATATTGCTTTCTCTCCAAACCCGACAACAGTGTATGAAATACAGCTGAAGATGTCATTTGAAGAATATCTATGTCTTGTGTCCAGTATTTTCAGTCTGTGGTTTGGATTTTCAATTTTATTGTTCACTAATTTTTGTCAAATTGTTTTCAATAAGTATTTCACATATTGTTATCAAAAGTATAAACAAAATAACATTGTTATCAATATTTTTAAATCTAATCAAGTAAAATCATAAAAACAATTTTATAGCACAAAACAATTTCATTATTTTATCATGATAATATTAATTTTGTCAATATTGGTATTTTATTAAATTTAGCATGTTCAAATATTTATAAATTTACTTTGTTGAAATGTATTAATAAATATTAATAACTCAGTTTCTAATTGGAGTACTTAATTTGCAATTACATTTGTCCAAGCTGCATTTGGAAGCACATTTTCCTTTGATCTCTATACTTCTGTATGAAGCAGTCATTGAACGTAACCCCTTGGCACTGTTACAACCGTTGGGATCATCAGGATTAAATACGCCAAATCCCCAAAATATGTCCCCGATGCATTCTCCTTTAGTTATAACACCACAGTCTTCATAGGTGAATGCTCCTGGAATAATTATTTTTATAAAATAGATATTTATTTAAACTTTCAATATGTACTAGAACAAACCATTTACGAAGTTTATTATCTTGTTTATTTTCTTCATTGAAACGTTTTTAATCTTGCAACCTGTCTTAAATTGAAATTCATATTGCTTGGGATCGGTTAGATTATGAGGCGTCAATATGCCATTACAGGTGACCTGCCAGGGTACTGTGCCGTTAAATATGATTTTACTCAGTACTGATTGTTCGTCACAGTGTACTGACTCATAATAGGTGACATTGGTAGTGATGATGGGTGATTTTACTATTGATTAAGACAACAATTATTTAAGGTATAATAATAAAATAAAACAATTAAACATACTAGGTGATGGATTGTATTCTGATGAATTATCTAAAAAAATTGAAAATAATAATAATTAGCTTGCGTCAATGATAGAAATATTAGAAAGGTTAGTTAATATTTATTTTTAAAACATTATTAATGTTAAATAAATTGAAAACATTTCATGTATTAATAAAATGTCAGAATTTAAAACAAAATGAACATAAATTGTAATTAAAAATATATAAGCTAGCACAATTTTGTAAATTAGCTTACAACAATGTTGTTGACTTAATCTAATAAACAAAGCACCCATCATAAATAGTTTAAAAATCATTCTTCATCGAGTTTTTCTAGTGCTCAGGTGAATTACTTTTTAAAAATAAGTGTCAACGTCCATTTATTAATTAAAACATATTTGCAATATTGCGCGCACTGAGAATTAATTTAATATTAAGGAGGTTATTTTAAAAATATAGTGTGTCCTTTAACCTCTACTTATTTAATCTAGTAAACATCATTATTATCCAGTAATAATTACTAATACATGGAATCAATATTTAATTATATCAAGTGCACATATATTTATAATTATATTTACATTAATGATATTATTTTATATTGATTTCAATTATTTAAAGCATTAAAACAATAAAAAATAATAAATACAATAAATATTTATTTAATCTTATCTGAATTTTATGTCAAATAGGACACTGGTAATATTTTTTGCCTCTTACTAAAGAGTGTTTATATTTCGACTCCTTTGCAAATAAAATATTTTACTTAAATAAGGGGATGAAATCAAATATTTAAAAAAAAATCATACTGATTATTTTTATTTATTGTTTGTTCAGAAATGTTCATGGTAGTTTAGGTAAAAACTGAGATACTTTATGTAAAGTTTAAATGCATCCAACACTATTAAAATGAGTAAAGAGTTACCTGGGTTTAAAATATTGTTATACTTTTGTCGGTTAACTGGAAATACGTTTATGGGATGGAGTAGTGATGGGAAAATGTCTTTCATTAAGAAGATCTTGCTTATTGTTTGGAATATTTGCTTGTTGGTGACTACAACAGCATACGCCTGGCATATGTTGATATCTGTTTCTGTAAACCCTAATGTAATGAATAAATATCACTCTGGTAATTACAATGGTGTCAATAAAACAAATCACAGTGACCAAGGTGGTGGATCAAAGAGATCATTACACTCTCTTCTCTTCAACATTGGAGCCATTTGTAATACTATTCAATCGGTACTGGTGAATTTATTTTTTATTATATTTGGCTCAAAATTATTAAATCTATTGAAAAATGAAGAAAACAGTCAATTGATTGACAAAAAGACTCACAAAAAGGGTGTTTTAAAAATGATAATAATTCAAACGATCTTTATCATTTTATGTCTTACATCCTTTATTATTCCAAATCTTAAGTTGTTTAGTTCAATGGATGCGCATATCATGTTTATGATAGCACTCTTTCCTCTCAATTATTTTATTGTTAATACCCAGTTAACTATTATATTGATAATGGCATACAAATGTTTTACAGTGTGTCAGCAGCTAGAAAATATTCCTGGTGATAATTTTAATAATTTAGAAAGTATATATAAAATAGTTTATAATATCTACAAATCTGTGAAACAATTTGATAGTTATATTTCATTATATATTTTCCCCTCACTTTTAACTAATCTGATAATCTGTGTGTCGTTTATATGTCAGATAGCACTCAATTTCAATATAAGATTAATAAGTAATGTGACCGCGCTTATAATGAGTGCAACACTACTGTTCTCCAATTATTTGATTTGTAATTCAATACCAAATTCAGTAAAGAAGATGATTGAACGATTAGAAGATGAAGTGACCTGCAATAGAAATAAAGTCAATATAATTGGTGATAGGTTAGTTTTGCTTAGTCTCAAGGAGTTGAGACACGAGATTGGGTTCACAGCGTTTGGCTTATTTCAGGTGAACACCAATACTATGCTCACATGTGTGGCACTTATTATCTCCTATTCTGTCATTATTATTCAAACTTAGTATTGTTAGTTTGCACTGACCTTGTATAAACACTGGAAAATATTATTCACCTTTTTCAATTAATATAACTATTGCCTTTACATTACTTCACAATATTTAATCTGGTAGAAACTTATTTTATATTGGTAAATAATAATTAATAATACCTTGAATCAATATTTAAACATAAAGTACGTATTTGAATGATATTTACATTAATAATGATTTTTATCGATTTTAATCTCTTAAAGCATTAAAACAACAAAATATTACAATAATATCAATAAAATATTAATTAGTCATAAATAAATTGAATGCCAAATATGACCTAGTTAATATTTTATTTTATATGAATTCAAAATGGATAAAGAATTATCTGGGTTTAAAATATTGTTAAACTTTTGTCGTTTAACTGGAAATACGTTTATGGGATGGAGTAGTGATGGAAATATATCACTTACTAAGAGGATCTTGCTTATCGTTTGGAATATATGCTTGCTAGTGATTACAACAGTATACTCCGTGAATACGTTGATAGTTTTATCTTCTAATTCAAATATATACAGTAATTATAACACAGGTAATGACGATGGTGTCAATAAAACAAATCACAGTAACCAGGGTGTTGGATCAAAAAGGTTCTTGCATCAGTTGCTCTTTAATGTTGGTGTCATTTGTTATAATATTCAATCGGTACTGGTATATTTATATTTTATTATATTTGGCTCAAAAATATTAAATCTATTGAAAAACGAAGAAAACAGTGAATTGATTGATAAAAAGATTCACAGAAGAGCTGTTTTCAAATTGATTATAATTCAAATGACCTTTATCATTTTATGTTTAATAGTATTTTTTATCACAACACTTAAGATGTTTATGACATTGGATATAAATATCGTGTTTATGATTTCACTCTTGCCCATCAATTGTTTTATTGTCAATACCAAGTTAACTGTTATATTGATAATGGCATACAAATGTTTAACAGTTTGTATGCAACTAGAAAACATTCCTGGTGATAATTTCAATAATTTAGAAAGTATCTATAAAAGAGTTTATAATATCTATGAATCTGTGAAACAATTTGATAGTTATATTTCAATATATATTTTTCCCTCACTTTTGACTAATTTGATAATCTGTGTGTCGTTTATATGTCAGATTGCACTCAATTTCAATCTAGGTTTAGCCAGTTATTTGACCACGCTCATTATAAGTGCAACACTACTGTTCTCTAATTATTTGATTTGTAATACAATACCTAATTCAGTAAAGAAGATGATTGAAAGGCTGGAAAGAAAAGTAACCTGCAATACAAATAAAATCAATGTTATTGGTGATAGGTTAGTTTTGCTTAGTCTCAAAGAATTGAAGCCTGAGATAGGGTTCACAGCGTTTGGCTTATTTCAGGTGAACACCAATACTATGCTCACATGTGTGGCACTTATTATCTCTTATTCTGTTATTATTATTCAAACATAGAGTTGTCAGTTTGCATTGACCTTGTATAAAACAGGGGAAAATGTTATTTCCCTTTTTCAATGGATATAAATATTACATTTACATTCCTAACAAAGAGTTTTGTTGTGTATTTGAAATTGTTGTTTTAATTTAATTATAAATGAACAAGATTATATTGTATTGAAATTGAATGATACATTGAAATTTTATTTCCTTTATAAAATATACTGTATATGAATAAATAAATAAATTTATCATTTACACAGATATTTTTATCAAGTTTATTTATTTATTTTCCCGAGAAATAGTTACAAACTGAATATTTAATTCGTGATTAAATTTATCAAGCAAAATTGAGTATTATAAGGAAAACATTAAATATGAGCAATCACAATTAATTACTGTATTAATAGCCAGTGATGGAGCAATTGTTGTCTGCGTTGCACCTCTTATTCAGTCTATTCTTTCTGCAGTCATCGTTGGAGAGGCAGAGCTTGTGATCAGATTTAACGCATCGACTGTTTTTGCACTTCAGATAAATGCCTTTCGAGCGGCAGTCGATGTTCTTCAGGCACTCAGTTGAACCGGCATCTCTTGTATTACAAACACCATTCACACATCGCTGTACCACACCATTGGTGGTGCACTCGCTATCAAATCTGCAGGCCAGTGATGTGCCGATCAGACAGACCAGGAGTATAATTGCAGTGAGTTTAGACATTTTGTTGAGTTTATCAGTGGTTTTGAGTAAAATGTTTGTTCAAAAGCAAAGTTGACTTCAATTTATATATTGAGGAAACCTTTCGCTGAGTGTTTCTATTGCAGTGTATTTATACTTAAAATGCAATGAAATGGCAGTAAATATCTAAAAA
Source organism: Pantelozetes paolii (assembly GCA_034687845.1). Lineage (NCBI taxonomy): Eukaryota > Metazoa > Arthropoda > Arachnida > Sarcoptiformes > Oribellidae > Pantelozetes > Pantelozetes paolii. The sequence goes on from JAQGAT010001819.1 coordinate 10,386, forward strand.
TATTGTTGTATTTCTTTGAATTTTGCAAATAAAAGACCTTGTGAATAAAATTACAATCAATCAATGAGATATCCCTTTCCCCTCTCTTTAATAAAAACACTCCCCTTGTTCACTTAGTATTCAATGAAACACAACATATTTGTTGTAGTGTTTTCTGGAAATATTTGTTAATTTGTTTTATTTTAGATATTTTTTGTATGATTTAACAAAATAAAACAAGTTTTCCTAATTTATTTTAGCAAGGTTTTGTTTCTTATTAATTGGAGCAATGAAAATTAATTATAACTATTTGTTTTTATTTATGTTTATTTCCGTAGTTTTTTGTCAATTTATGTATTAATAGTAATAGTAGATTGAAAACTATAAATATCTGATTTAAAAATAAAATATACCTGTATGCTATTTAAAAAATTAATCAGGTTAATATAATTAATTGAATTGTAATGATAAGTGCAAAAAATTATATATTCATTGATAATAAACAGAAATTCAAAACATTAATAATGTATTTGATTTGCATTTTCAATATATTGATTGTCAGACAAAGGATTACATTTGAGTGTTATATTAATATTTATATGAATATGTGTCAGACGTGTAAAAGTGACGTATTAATATTGAATTTAATATATAAACTTGCCTAGAACAAAAATAAAATAATCTTATATAGATTATTCACTAAAATGATTAAAATATTAATTATTTTTAAAACCAATTATCAATTTATAAATCAAAAGAAAGAAACGAATTGATTGTAAAAGCATCTGAAAAATGAATAATTAGTTCAGAAATACATTTATTTATTAATTGTTTTATACCTTAAATGCAATAAACTTAGTGACAGTGAACTGATTACTACACGAGAAACCAATTAATCTGTTTTTATCGCTAACTCTTTCCATACAATTCAATAACTAATGAAAAAT